>JUJX01000046.1:70218-108181 GCA_000800745.1 Diaporthe longicolla
CCCCCCGGATCCCCGGGACTTTTCCAACAGCAGGGCCCGGCCCACCACCCAAAAATCTATATATATACCCAAAGGCTTAATTCCTATCCCCCAAAAAAAGAGATCAAGGAAACAAGAATAAAATACCTATAGATATAGATATAGCAGTAAAGAGAAGACTTCCGTTCCGGACCCCCACCACCCACACCTTTCTAGGCCCCCTTCCTCCCTCCCCTCCAATTGGGTTTCAAGCAGGGTGTCGGATGAAGTAGAGCGGAAGTTATCAATAGAGGGCCCAGCTTCTTGGCTCACATCCAAAAAAGAATAAATCGCTGCGTGCCCAACTACACAACACACACCCCGGACAATTTTTTTTTGGAGCCTTCCCAGACCCAGCTCCCTTTTTCCCTTGAACCACACACCAAGCCCAGCCCGTCAAAACCCACATCCTCGCTGATCAACTCCACACCTACCCGCGCCCCAGCGATCCTTCCCGCGAAGCCAAGCTGAGGTGCCAAGATGGGAGCCAAGACCGTGGGCCGTCTCGTCCCAATTGACTTGACACCGAGGTCTCGAAGGGGGGTGGATTGTTTGGGGTTTTGTTTCTCATCCTCTTGTGTCCCTCGTTCTGTGTCCGTGTATCTGCCGCGCAAGTTGTCGCGTCGTGGGCTCAGTGGCCCTAGTCCCCGGGAAATCAAGCTGCCACCTTGACTGTATCCCAATATCCAACGTAGCAATGGGATAGACACGAAACTCCTTACTCCCGTACGCAAAAAAAGCCTTCTCACTCCCGGGTCTTGTTGGAAGAACGGATGCACTCTCATGAAGTGACGATGCATGTGCTCGCAGTCTCGCATGTTGCTTCTCTCGTCCCGCACGTGTCTCCCTGTCTTTCCTGAGAGAACACCTCTTCCTGCTGTCCCCGGTTTCGGGACTTTGGACAATCGATTCTCAGATATGCAAATTTTGTATTCTGGCATGATGTCTGTAATCCGCGTCTCTGCGCAGTCGCTCGCGTGGTTCCCCAATGATGAGACAAAAAGAAAATATCAGGCCAAACCAAGCCAAAAAAGGTAGAGGTATTGTAGAAGTGTGAATAAAAGTTCATTTGGGATATAACCAGGAAAAGTCCGGACTCCGATGCTGTCTTTGTGCGAAACAAGAAGTCCAATGAATTGGAAGGGAACTTGAGCTTCGGTTGGCCCTGGGAACATGCTGGCCTGTCGCCCTTGGCCGTGATCGCTCAATGGTGTCACCGAATCAAGGTTACTGCCGCCATCCCACAGGCTTCGTGGCCGGTGGAACGACGACGCCCTTTTCAGAGGCCTTCCTCGCCAGCCTTGCAGAGTTTTATCTCACGACCCCACTCCGACTTGAGCACCTGTGACGCCGTGATCCGCCTGGTCGGGTTGGGGTCTAATATTGAGTAGATGACGTTTCGGCACCGAGCCTTGTGGCATGTTAGCTGGTCATCTTGACCGGATGCGTGCGATCAAGTTAAAAGGACTTACTCGGTGCAGGGACTCGATTGGGCCGTAGCCCTCCTCGTCCCGCCGGCCCTTAAGATAGCGAGCATAGAACTCATCCTCGTCCTTCTTGGCGACGCGCCACAGGTGTCTGCCTGTCCGCATCGCCATGTAAATAACACCGCAAGCCCAGACGTCAACTGCCCTCGCGTCGAACTCCTTATCGATGTACTCCTCTGGTGCAATATATGGCGCTGAGCCACACAGGCCGGAGACCATATGTGCGTCATTCTCCCACGCCATGCGGAAGCACTCGCCGTTGCCAAAATCAGTGATTTTCAGACCTCCATTCGTCGTGAGCAACAGGTTTTCTGGCTTCAGATCGCGATGCGCGACACCCATCTCGTGCATGTACTCGACCCCGCGCATCATCTGCTTGAAAAAGCAGTCTGCCTCCTGCACCTCGAGCTTTCCCGCGGCAAGTACCAGAGTATACAGGTCACCGCCGGCGCAGAACTCCATTACCTCGCAATAGTCCCCCTTGGCGTCCTTGAGTAGGTCCAGTGTGTGGATGACGTTGGGATGTCGGAGAGAGGATGAGATGCAGAACTCGGCCGTGAGCCGCTTGCTATACTTCTTCTCTGTCTCCTCCGGGCGCCGTCGGAATTCCTTGACGGCAAACAGCTTCTCGCCCGGCAGGCCCTCGAGCTTCTTGTGCGATATCCTGACTATACCAAAGGCGCCACGGCCGACGACCTCCTGGCACTTTCCGTACTTCTCGACGAGTGTGACTGTCTCCTTGGGGCCACCCTTCCGGTCCGAAGCCATAGAATCCTTCTCCTGCTTCAAAGCGTCGACCCAATTCGAGACCAGCGACAGGTCGCTGTCGGGCACCTGTTCTGCGCGTTTACCGAGCAGGCCCTTGAACATGTCGGTCAGTTTCTCCTGGCGCCTGCTCGACCTGAGGTGATGTTCGTGGCCGCCCTGTGCCTCGGGGTTGACGACATAGCGCTGCGAGGGGTGCCCATTACCATTAGTCGATTTGCCCGATTTTGGGGCAGGAGTCTTCTCGGCTGGCTTGTCCAGTCTCTCTGTAACTGAGGCCTGCCGGGAGGGGATTGTAGGCTTCAGAGGCGGGGTTGAGGCAGCCGAAGTCGAGCCCTGCTCTGCGAGGGTCGCGGCGGGTAGGGGCTTCTTGGAGGGCGAGGCATTTGGGTCGAGCCTGTTGACATCCTTTGTCGAGAACATGCGGGTGAGGCGATCCTTGACAGATGCTTTTTCATGGTGTTTCGGTAGTTGGTCGGCAGTAGCCGCTTGACCATTCTGGGCATTCGACTGAGGAGAGACCTTGCTGGTGTTGTTGAGCTCGACGGATCTGAGGGACGAGGGTTGGGACGTTGACGACATGGTAGTCGACCGCGACGTAGAAGCGCTGGCCATTGTTGTGAGATTGAGCACGGAAAGTAGAGTGACGGGGTGCGTGGGGTGGAGGGAGAGGCGGCGATATAAGAGGCGGATGGCCGCAGGTAAGTAGTGGTAATACAGCACAGTACAATACTGTAGTTTACCGTAGCAGAACACAATTCGTATATAGCCGGTGTGAGTCGAGGAGAGGCAAAAAGACTTGTCGCAAGTCTGCGGCGCCGTGGGAGTGCAGCCAAATGACGGGTGTCGTCTGGCGGGTGGTGCAGGGCTTATTGGATGTCGGAGGTATGCGACCGTGGTGCGGCGCGGCGGTAGGCGTGCCCAGTATCAGGTTTTGAGAGGGGAGCGAGGCAGGCGGGAAAGCTGTGTGCCCAGATGCAAGTGCGGGTGCCAGGCTGCTGCAGGTGTGCAAGGGCGGCAGCCTCTCTGAGAGACAGGCAAGAGGGCGAGAGAGGGGAAGACAGGAAAAGAGTCGGCAGTGGGAGAGAGAAGATGTGAGGCGGCAAAAGCGCCGTTGGGGGTGGGCAGAGCCCGGGGGAGGTCTCTAAGGAACAGACAAAATAGCAAATGGGTATTTGAAGAAAGTCAAGGCAGAAACGCGTCCTGTTTCTCCTCCGGGGGAGGGGGGGAAGTGGGAGAATTGTAGTGTGCTTTAAGTCGGACAACAAAATGTGGGAGAGTGGTCTGGAAATGAGCAGTGTGTCGGGAACAGGCTAGTAGCCCGGTATGAGCCTGCCTGCGTGTGTGTGAACAGGTACCGTTGGTTCGGATGGGCAGGGCAGGGCACAGTAAAGCAGGGAGAGCTGTGGTGGAGAAAGGCAGGCGAGGCTGCGAGCAAGACGGTAGGGACTGAGTGGGGAGTGGGAGTAGGGGAGTCGGGAGTGGGCGACGGGCGAGACGGGCTGCAAGGAGACGGCAGCAAGAGAGTGCGTTTTAGAACTTGGGCGACCTGGGACCTAGGGCCAGGGACTGACTGACTGAGTGACTGATGATACTGGCCTCGGACAGCTGATCGTGTCCAGTGCTCCGTCTGGTGGGCGCTAGAGGTGAACAGGCGGACAGGGTAGGTAGACTTGTAGAATGGGGCAGGTATCCAGGTAGGTAGGGTACAGCTGGCTGCTGCGAGCGGTCTGCCGTTTCTGTTTGTGTTTCTGTTTTCTCCTGCCTGTGAGTCGGCACGGAACGGCCTAGCAAAACGCTGGGCAACCGCCACCTGCACCGGCCGTGTGCTAATAAGTACGTACAGTACAACAAGTACTTGCACCAAAGCAAAGCACCAGCAAAAGAAAGAGTTCCAGGCGGCTAGTTTGTTGGTCACGCCCCCCTCGAGGCCGGCTGGCAGACTATGGCACGGGTTGTGCTACTGACTGGGTGACTATGTGAATTATGACGGATTAAAGCAGGCCAAGATTCAGGAGTGGTGCTGACACTCTGACACTGCACCGGCACCGGCAGCGGAGCGGGCAGTGGCAGTGACAGTGGCAATGGCGGCAGTGGCAAGCAAACGGAACTTTTTTCTCGCACCCCAAATGTGTATGACCAAGCGACTCATGACGCTGAGTGGGCTGAAGGTTCCACTTGCAGTTCACCCAACGTTAGTGCACCGCTTTGATGACAAAGCACCACGTTTGGCCGTAACGTTCCTTCCCGTGAGAAAGGAATTTTTTTTCTTTTAATTTTCAAAATTTGAAGAGGCATTAAAAATTCGAAATTCTGGTAACCGGGCTGTTACGGCAACAACGATGGAAGTTTCCGAGGGACAAGAGGGAGATGTTGCTCAGCAAATTCGTAAGCAGTATGGAATACTGCAGCACTCGACTGAAACCGACAGTAAAGGCTGGAAGAGAACAGCACACACCAGGGCCAAGCCCGACTTTTCTGGCTGCCGCACTGCATGGGCGCGTTGAGCGCACCCAAGAACTGTGTAGAAGACGTAGCGACATGTAAAGACACGACTCAAGTCTTGGCTCCTGTGCATCATCAGTGGCAGTGCAAAGGGCCCTCGGCCACCGGCAAACTAGCACAGCAACCATCATCGTCATAAACTCTAGGCAAACGACGATGACTCTGAAGTGTCTGAGTTCCGGCAATCCCCCCCAAAAAGCCAATAAAAGCCTACCTGTCAGGACAGTGGCCACGGGCAGAGCAGGGCAGGGCAGGCCGGCCGAGGGATGCGTTTTAGACCCTAGGCATGTTGCTTATAAATGGAAACAGCAATAGCAGCAGCAATGCCATTAGCACGAGGAGCAGTAGCAACAGCAGGCAAGCAACGGAGCCTCGGTCGGGCTGTGTCAAAACTGTGAAACTGCCCCAGCCGAAACGGCCGGTCGGTCTGACTGGCTGTACTGGCTGTACTGGCTGTCACTGCCGCTGTATTCTTTCTGTCGTCTGCCCTTGGCGGGTGGAATAGGAAGGGTGGAATAGGAAGGGGCAATTGGGTACTTGGGTACCTGGATACCTGGGTACTTGGTGGCGCGGAAGGAGGGAAACGGAGAGAGAGCTGGATGAGTTTTACGGTGCAGCCACTAGGAAGTAAGCAGGTGCTCCGTACAGTACCTTTGAAAGGCTGGTTCCGCGCTTTACCTGACAGCACCTGAGCCGTTGCTCGGGTGAGGATTTTGTTCTGCAAATTCTTACCTGATCTCATTAAACCAAGAGTCCCCTGCACAGCTGAACTTTTTTTGCTGACCATTCTGTTTTGGTTGATCTGGTCGTGGGGAGCGGAGCGGGCTGGAAGGGTCCTTGGGATGTTGCTCTGCTGCACTGTTCGCTGCAATGCAGAGGCCCTTGCTGCTGTGGCACCCAGAGTACCTGGTCCTCCAGCCTGGTTCTCCATTCGGATGCAGCAGCAGTGACTTCTGCTCTCTGCTCTCTGCGCTATCCTGCCAGCCCTGCCTCGAACCGATTCGTACAGTAATATCCTCTCCCGAAAATGCCCAGACATACACACAGCATTGGCGATCAGACGATCCAGTCCCGAAAGATACCAAGACGCATCGAAAGCAACGTCTATCCACCTCTCGTCTCGCCTGCGTGTGGGCGGCAGAGGCCTCCTGCTGACTAACAACCCCATCCTGCCAGGCCTGCCTGCAATCTTCAATATGTACTCAACCTGCAATCCACAGTCTACTACAACCCGGGTTGCCGTTCCGGGCACCAAGGCGGAAGATGCCATCGGCGAGTCGGCGTGCATACAGCCACCGAAAGCACACCGAACCCCTCTTCTGCAGGCATACGCTATCTTGTGCGGGATGTGGTACGCCTACCACCGTCGAGACCGGCGTCACTAGTCAAGCTCGGTTGAACACGGCCATGCCAGCAGAGGTCATGTCCTCCGAGCCATTCTCACATCTGCTGGACATTGTCGTTCTACGGATGCGTACCACCCATCCAGTCCAACAGCACCAGAGCGGGCCTGCCCTCCGTCTGCAAGCAGTGTCTCAAACTGCGGCCTAATTCCGAGACGCTTTCGTACGTCTGCACGGTGGCCAGCAAGAACAGACGGGACAGCAAGAGACCACCAGGGTTGCTGTGTACTCTGAGCTCTCCCACATATAGACAGCAACTCGTTCAAGCTCCAAGCACCGTCTCCACGTACGAAGCTCCTGAGCGACCAACAGCTGAGCTCTCTGAGACATGTCTCGCGAGGCCTGGGATCGACAAGGAACCTCGAATATCGTCCACGGTTCAGCAACAGGCACGATCCCCCATGCATGTAATGTAGAGCGAATGTGGTGTAATGCACAATACAGCAACCCCGGAATGTCGACACATCACCTGCATGGAGCGGTTCGTCGTGCTAGCCCTGGAGCCCTGCTAAGCAGTAAGCTTCACGACCGACTCCACACCCTCCGGGTGCTACAGTACCACCACAGGCACACCTAGTTAAAAATGTGGCTACCCCGTGTGGGTGTATGGCTGCGGGATACTCTCACTCATCTTCCTGTATTCACCGCCGGAGGAGCATCATCGAAAGGGCACGATGAGGAGGGGAAGGGGCTTCTCTGTGCTGCGAACCGCGGGGCCCCGGGCGAATGGCATCCTGAGCATCCGAAGTGACCGTCCCACACGGCCAGCTGCATCAGATGTCCGTCTCACCCGCCCGCACCAGGTGGTGCCCTGCACAAACACCACACACACGCGGCGGCTTACTGCGTCGTTGAGCCCTGGCAGCCCTGTGCCGGAACATTACAGTACGCCGGAGCTCTGTACAACGCACCTCACCGATCCGCGCCTCTGGAATCTCGCGATCGTCCCTTCTGCTATGAGGGATTTAATGATCCTGGCGCACCTACTGCACGCTGGCTGCGGCTCTGGCCATCACCATCTTCCGGCCTGCTGGATCTTGCGCCCTCTCCACGCTCACTCACATGTCAGAACAGTAGACTCTCATGTCTGCGACAGCTATTGCATTCAACCAATTGGCCCGGGCCGGTGCCAAGTAGTTCTACACACGCCACAGGACGCGGGATTGTAACCCACACTCACATCTATGATGTCTAAATAGAGGTGGCCCGACAATTAATCTATCCCGCAGTAGCTGTGCAGCACCTGCTCTGCTATCTTAGACAGCTCACACCACCGTCGACAGCTCTCTGCCGTGTCATGTACCGTGCCCACCCTGCCACAAACCCGCCATCATGAGCAAGCCCCATATTGACCCAGCAACGCGGGGCAGTTTTCGGCCCAGTATCTCCTCTTCTGGTAAACATGGCTACACAGTTACAGGGTGGCATGGTTTTGACCTCACTAAAACACTGGCCCGCTGTCCACAACACGTATGCGGAAATTATATCTCTGTTCGGGCCACAGAACCCGTACAGAGCAGTGGTCACAGCGTATTCTGGTGCTTGTCTCCAGATACACTTGTACATTTTGCGTTCCAAAACGGAGCACAATTTCTCGGTACAATCTCTTTGTTCAGGTACAGCATTCCACCCCTGCTTTTACGCTGCACCTGCATGCTGTGCCGAATTCACATACCCGATTGCCCCGGGAGCTCCAGTCGAGAGACGTCGTGAGCGGTGAGGTTCAAAAATCAGGGAGGCCAAGAGGGTCCGACTGGGGTCATTTCCAGATGAAAGCATCACGAGCCTCAACGACTGGCCAAAAGGCCTGGTAACACAAGGGATAAGCCTCCCAGGGTCATGAAGATAAGAGACCATGCGCCCGCGGCAAAAGGCCTATCGATCAACAACACCCAACCGCTTGCGATGCTTAATCAGACCAGCCTTATTTGAACAGCACGCAGATGCATTGGCACGGCACAGCCCAGCGCAATGTGTTGGAAGCCAAGAGGGCAGGAGAGGGCCCGGACGAGCTCCGCCGCCCTCCTTGGCTGACAAGACAGACAAGACACCGCTACTCCCGAAGTCAACAAAGCATATGTTGCGCCATGCAGTTGACGTCACACGACATCTGGGAAGCTTTTTCCCATTAAGCCTTCCGCGCCTCCCTGCATCTTGTCCTGCTTTGTTTCATGCGCCTTCTCGAAGCCCCTTCTCAGCTTCTCTGTGCGACCCACGAGGGTCTCGTTCGCTGAGCCGAGTGGCCGGCTTTAGAACGCTTGTTGGACGATAATATGGTCCGATCCCCATTCGTTCGATGTTTCGGGGGCTGCGACCGACTCTCTGAAACCATAAAGCCAGCCGCGAAGCCTGCTGCTTCACCCTTGGGGTGCCGACAACAGGTGTGATATTTCATCATAAAATGACCAAAGTCGCTTGAAGGAATGATAGGCCACCAGGTAAGGTCTCGGGCACACCACCAAGTCTTTGATATCAGCGAATCCTACAGGCAGCAACGATAAAAATCCCGGTACGCTGGCATCATCGCAGCCATCAATATTTCCCAAAACCTGCTTGGCCCAACTGCGAGTTCGCCTGACGTATGGGTTTGGGGGCTGCGACGTTGCCAACCCCTCACCATCGTTGCTGTTCCTGAGCCAGACCCTGTAGATCAACGTCAGTCAATCCGATATGCCCTATCACTGTAGCAGCCTTGGATGCTATCCCCTAACCATTACTAGCCCCGAGAAAGGGACCAAAAGCCAACCCTTGTTTCAAATCCGGTCGGGCCAAGCTTTTGGGTGAAACAAAAGAACGGCCCGCACGTGGCAATGGAAGCGGCAGAAGCGCGGGTAGCGCATGCAGATCTTGGCTACCTGGAGTACTGCGGTACTTGTGTTCAACCGCGGCTGTTCGTATCTGGTCAACTGCGTCGTCCAATTGAGTGACTGGCTGAAGGCGGTAGGCTCATAATGTCGTTCAAGTGGCCGCAATTCCATCACTGGTTCTCTTCGGATTGTCAGGCACCTCAGGCCTTGCCAGCCGAAAAACACCACCTGCGCAGCACAGTCAGTTCGATCGTTCCACAAGGGGAGGGGATCCATATTTATCACCAACCCAAGCATTACGGGTCGCCCCGCCTGATGACGCCCGTCAATCATGCTCGCCCCCTCGGCCTCTCGACCCGGGGAAGGACTTCCATGTGGGTCCGCCGCCCAACAAAGTCCCGGACCCGGATATATCTGGTGACAGCGAGCAAAATCCCAGCGGGAAAGCGGTCGTCTCTCAACCAAGGGGAAAAACGAAATCCAGGAACCAAGTGTGCCTCCCGCCAGGCATACGGTATCCCAGGTACCCGGCATACCGTCACGGTGACCACACGATGGCATCGCAGCCCCTCCCGATATGGTCGCGTCTCACGCTGACCCGATCTGTCCGCTCACATCTGCGCTGTAAAACAAGTAAAATTATTTTCAGTCGTCAGCCTTACAGCCCAGTCCCAGAGTCTGTTCGAAACCCAGGCCGGGCGGCCAATTGACAAGCCCGGGCCAGTGATTCAGCTCAGCCCTACTCCAGCGTCGTGCAACACACAAGCACAGAAATGTAAAAACCGCATCGTGCCACGAGAAGCGGGCCCCTAGTGACGTGACATGACATACGTTTTTCTCTCTGCCCGCCCCACATTTTCTTTCCTTTTACCTTCTTCTCCCCCTTCTTTTTCCGCCCCCGCGGTACGTACGGCCAGGTCAGCCCGCACCGATGAGCCAGTCCCCCCGACTCGTCCCGTCGGGACGTTCGCTGGACGGCTCCCGACCGAGCCGAGCATCGATGCGTGTGGGGGGTGAGAGGCCCCGTTCTGGGATGGGCCTCGGGACTACTCGCGCAGAAAGAAAACAGCACACACAGTTTACTAGTGTAACTTTTGTGTCTTTTCCGTAACGGGGCATACGGGCACAAGAGGTGCACAAGGTATCCACATATTCCGTATAATCCGATAGGGTAGGGTTCCGGAAGGGCTGGCCTGGGCGGTGCCTGGTCGGGGAAACCTCGAGGTATATACGGGATATCTCTATACAGTGTAGTTACTAGTACCTGGAGAGGAAATTTGCGTTCCCGCGAGGCTGCCAATGGGGATGTTGAGGGTACCGAGCCCAGCTTGCTCGCCATGGATTGTAGAGCTTGTTTCTCTACACGTTTCTTTCGTCGGCTACCCCAGGCTGAATCTGGGAGCTGATGCTCCTGCAGGGGCATCGCCCATCTCAATCGTGAGTCAGGGGGCTCACTTACGGCTCCGGTGATGCAGGTCTGCTTGCCATGGTGTTGAGGCCTGGCGGGGATGAATTGCTATCAAGTATCTTGAGGCTCACATGCAATGGGTGTCCCGATGATCTGTGATTCCATGACTGCTCCCTGGACCCCGCAGATCTGGACAGCCGCGGAATTTTTTTCCATCGCGTACAACTTCATAAATGCTTCTGGGTACTTCCTCCTCGCATGAAGCTTGACATTGTTTGGCCGACTCCTGAAGTTGAGGGAGCACCCAGGATATTGATGATCGTATCCCCGAAGATTGCGTTTGAAATGCTTTTCAATTGCGACCCTTGCCTGAGAGGCAGCACGTCGAGTATCCAGGACCCACCCGCATCCAGGACATCGAACCGCTGAGGCTGTCCGTTGGACGACCTCGGCTTCGGGGGACGCTGCCCGTGTAATCGGTGTATCTTGCGGCGACAGCCCAAGTTCCAGGACTTCCCATTCCCTCGTGGCCCGGTAGGCCTCTGCTTCGAGGGAAGCAGCCTTTATCACCGGTGACTCTTGCGCCGGGCCTGGCAGCTCATGCAAGCGATTCAGCATTTGCGTTTTCATAGGATTACATGGGCCAGCGAGTGAAGAATGCATGCTGCGTGAACTTTTGGTCATTGCGTTGCCAATATGACCATCTTCGCTGACTGACGATAGTCGCACATGCTGCTTTGAGTCTACGGGATTACCCCGAAGATTCAGGCTCTGGCCGACCTTCGTGTTTCCTCTCGAACGGCCGAGGACGGAAATATTGGCATCTGTGTAGTGCGGTCGAGATCGCGAACGGGTTGGAGTAACAGAAGCTCCCACATGTGGCCGAACTTCTGGAGGCATTGGTGGATTTGGTGATATTTCGGTGGGATCCAGCTCTGCCAGCATCAAAACTGGCCATCGTAGCTCATTGAAGCCTGACATGGCCAACAAGCACTCCACATCAGCATCATGTGGATTTCTCTACTTTCAACAGCGGCTCATGCAACGGCACGCTGGCCGGCTAGTTCTCAAGCTACGGACGAGTAAACGTGCAGCGAAGCCTGAATCTTTGGATATGACAACTTACAATGCCCATGTTCCTATGCGAATCACCGAGGGGTACTCTATCTAGATGCAGCTGGGGAGCCAAGAACCAATTTACATTCCAAGGTTGTATGTCACATCGCTCGGTAGAGTACCGATCAGTGCACTTCCGAAAAGTTTTCCCCTCGTGATGTCGCAAAAGGCTTGGGATTCCTGGCGTCGGCAAGGAACAATATATAAAAACATCTGGGTCGAAAACCTGACGAACTATACTAATGTCCTGAGCATTCCTGTCACCTGTAATGAACCGCTTGTGATGCTATATCAAGATGTAAATTCCACAAAAGGATGCTAGTGAAGAAGAGCTGGATGGTACTCAGTATCTCCGATATTGAAGTCCACAGGCACGAGGCGGAAAGTGATGTAGGAGCCTATCATCGCCGCAGGCCCATGCGAGACGCGCGGGTACCGATGTGGTAGTAGTCTGCGGCTTCTTCGCCTCCTCTCACTTCTGAGCCTGGTTGGTTGGTATTCATCTCATAGTAGTTTGAGCTCCTGAACAAGACAGAAACGCCAATCTCGCGGCCCGGGAAATCACCGAGCGAACCTGAGGCCTGGAAGAGAGCATCTACGACGCGGAGGAATACATATACAATACTAAACAATATCCTTCTGCTATGTAGCTATACCACAAACCAAATACAAAACAAGAAAGATAAGGCAAGTGACGCCCTTGAACACCACCCGTCTTCCCTCTGCCCATAATATCTATTTGACCGCCAGAGGGGACTTGCAAACTCCATGCCATGTATGTCGGTACCCAAAAACAGAAAACAACGAGGCCCATCCAATGCAGGACACAACAACACATCTTAAACCACCCGCTTCTCCTGCCTTCCGCGCATGCTCAATGCCTCAGCTGCTCCTCCTTGACAAAATCAAGTCTCAAGCAGCGCATCCCGCTCCTCATCGCCAGTCCCCTCAACGCTCTCAAGCACCTCCTCGCCCCCGCTCGCAATGGGCGACGAGAACCCAAACTGCTCATCCCCTTCTTCCTCATATCCCTCCTCGCCTTCTTCATCCTCACCATCATCAACAACCGCATTCTCCTCAAACGAAACATCCATCTCGTCAGCGGTGGTCCCCTCGTCCTCAGTGGCGGTAACACTGCTCCCACCCAAAACATCCGTCACGGCGGCAGCCCCGGAACTCTTCCCACCACCAACAGCCCCGGTGCGGCCCCGCAGGAACATCTTAAGCTCCTCATCATCAATAATGCTGTCCCTGCCCCTGGTCCCCGAGCCACCGCCGGCCCCCGTGACGATATCAAGCCCCCTCGTCTGCCGGCGTCCCATCTCGACGAGCCTCTCAACTTTAAGACGGTTGGCGACGAACTTCAGCGTGGGGAACGCGCTCTGCTGGCCCTCGTGGATCATGCGCGCCAGGCGCGCGGGCGTGGGGTCCGACAGGATATGCACAAAGTCCATGGCGATGCTGCGCGGCCAGATGGTGATGGTGCCGCCGAACCCGGCCTGCAGCCACACCTGGCTCCAGTCCTGGCCCATGGGGCGCGGGAGGAGCTCCAGCTGGCGGAGGATCTTGAGCCACTTGGTCAGGTCGAGCTTGATGTACTGCTCGGCCGCCGAGCCCAGGAACCCGCCGCGCCACCCGCGGCCCCGGCGGTGCGTCACGGGCTGGCCCACGGAACCCCGTGAGCTGAAGAAGAAGAGGTTGATGTGCGGGTTGACCTGCGACACGATGGTGAAGTTGACGTTGAAGTGCATGTTGAGCGCCTTGACGGGGATGTCGGTGCGCAGGCTGCCGTCCTTCCACTTGTGCCCGAACGAGTACGGCACCAGCGACCCGTCGCGCTGCTTCATCATGAGCACGACGGGGTTGAGGATCCCGGGGACGGCGGCCGACGCGATCACCGCCGACCACACCACGCAGTCCGGGCTGGTCAGGTAGTTGCACAGCATGGTCGGGCTGTGCGGGTCCGCGGGCACGCACGACACGTTGAGGATGCGGCCGGTGCGCTCGTACGCCTCGCGGAACGTCATGGACCCGTGCGTCCACCACGCGCACTGCCGCGCCCAGTCTACCGAGTCGAATCGCGCCCCTGTGCGGTACCACCGGCGGAACCATGTCGTGAAGGGCTCCGAGCATGCCGTGATCTTGCACGCCAGCGCGGGCACCAGCAACTGCTTGAGCTCCTCGTTGGTTCGCGTTGCCACCAATCCTGCCACTAGAGCGCCGCCACTCGTGCCGGTGATCACGTCCGGCAGTAGGTCCTCCTCGAGCAGCGCCTTGACCACGCCGAAGTGGTAGTAGGCAAAAGTCGCACCTCCTGACAGGCAAAGAGCTGTCCGGCCGTAGTTTCCGTGCAGGCTCCTAAACAGTTCACGTTTGTCCTCGAGCCTCATCTGCTTCGTGTCCAGGATGAACTTGAGGCTCTTCTCCACTGTTGGCTCATGTGTCAGCATTTACAGACAGTCAATTTGAAGGGGATGGAAATCAAAGGACCAAAAGCCTCGATATGTAAAACGCACCTTCGTCGACATGGTTCTGCACCAGGTTCTTCGTGCCATAGTAAGTCTGCGAGTACAACCTCGGATTCTCAACACCAACAAAGTTATTCTTGACGCACGCAGCCAGGAGAGCCCGCAGCGCCTCGACAGCCTTCTCGCCGTCCGCGCGCTCGTCGGCCTCGACGGCCTCGCCCTGTGTGATCCTGCGCTCGACCGCCGCGGCCTTCTCGCGGCTCTTCTTGAGGCTGTCCCACACGCGGCGCACCGTCTTCCAGTCGTAGTACGCGAACTCGTTGGTCTCCCTCCAGGCCGAGTTGCCGAGGAACTCGTCGAGCTCGCGGGCNGGGCGGCGGCCCGCCACTCGCGGTAGCTGCTGGTGGCGCGCATGTTGCGCCGCAGCTTCTCGCGCGTGCCCCGCCAGCTGATGAAGTACTCGTAGAACCAGATGTAGTACCTCGTCAGCACGTACGCGAGCGCCAGCCCCAGCACCCACCCGCTCACGAACAGGAGGAATGGCCACTTGAGCAAGCCGTACAGGTAGCCCTCGCGCGTCTCGTCCTTGGTGCGCCGCCCCGGCCGTGCCGTCCGCGGCCGCTTGTGCCGCCGCTTGCCGTGGCCCTTCGTGCCGACGGTACCACCGCCACCGCTGCCTCCTCCTGACGTGCCGGACCTCGGGATTCTCTCGTGCACCGGGGCCCAGTCGTTCTGCGCCGTGATGAATAGGCTGTTCCGCTGCTGCCCACTCGCGGTTGCGCTCCCGTTGCCGCGAACATTGTTCCCATTGGGCAACGACGGCGCTGAGACATCGGCCGCCGCAGCCGCCGCATGAGCAGCCACCTCTTGGGGGTCCTCCTTATCGTCCCCTGGCCCTCCCAGGTCTGGCGCCACGCTCGACTGCCGCCGCGTGAGGCTGTTATCGAAGCTGCTGCGGCCAAGGCCCGCGCTACCGGGTACTGGGCTGCCGAGGCGGATGGTGGAGACGTCTTCGGAGCTGTGGGCCGGGTCCGGGGCGGACAGGGCCTGGATGAAGGCCTCGCGGGCTTCGGGGGAGAGGAAGTCGACATCGACGTCTGGCAGGAGGGAGGGGTCGAACGCCTCGCGGGGGAAGCCGTAGTTCTTCTCTGGTACCACGACGGGTGGTCTTTCTTCGTCGTCATCGGCCGCTGCTGCTCTCGCAGAAGCAACAGCGGCTTGTTTCTCTTCCTGTCCACGTGCCATGATTACGATCGCTGGTCGGCTGAGTCCAGAGCGCTGGACGGTATTATACCATGTCTAAGGGATGTGTGGATGCTGACTGCTTCGGGGAAACAAGGGAACGGCGTGTGGCGTGCGTGTATGTCTTGGGTGGTTCGGTCAGGTTTTGGTCAAATCGAGCTAGACAATGCGTTCAAACAGGACAGACGTAACGAAACCGGCTAAAGCAAAAGAAGAAGATGATGAAGAAGCGACCAGGTATGTGTATTCGATCGCGAGTCAGCAAGGAGGTTTCCGCCTGCAAAGAGATAAAAAGAGAAGAGTGCGTGGTCATATGCCAGAGAATGTGAGCATGTAGTCTCGCTTGTGTCACGGCAGCATCGAAGGCATATTTTGGATGGCTTGCCGTTCACGAGGTTAGGGGACTGCGCCAAAGATGACGTCGCCACTTCTGTTGGGGAAACCTAGGGAAAGCAGCGGCCGAGCCCACTTGTGGAATGGGGGGTTCCGCACCTGCTCTGTACCTGGCTGCAACCTTGCAAGCGATGCTCATATTATTTCCTGCAGCAACTTACTTCGGCTGCCTTTACCGAGGCTGGAGCGGGTCCGAATTGGGCGAGTATGTAGGACTTCTTTCTATTTCTGTTGCACTCCCCCGTTGCCGAGCGATCTGATTCTGGAATGGCCCATGCAAGGGCACCAGATAATAAGCAGACCCGGCCAGAAACTCTCCTGATGCTCGCCTCGACCATCACGAGCCCCATGGCAACGGACCTCGGGACGACGGCTTGAATTTCCCAACAAATTTCATCCTCCTTGCATCCATCTCGTCTTTGATCCTCGAGAACATGGCAGTCTCGCCTGTCTCCTCGTCTACTAATGTCGATGCTCATGTGTGCTAGGCATCAACTGCACATCTTGTAATGTATGTACGTATAAATGAATGCACGCACAATACACACGGAGGCAAAGGCGCATAGAACACATCACACACATTCTAGTGGTAAATCCTTTTCGATTAGAAAAAATGAGCATGTAACGCCATGCGGCCAGTAGTAGTTCTCCCTCTTCACAGAACATGTATAAAAAACACACACCAAGTCGCCATCCATCCATCTTGCCTCTCTGCAGCACCGTCTTCCACCGAACTATCTTTTGTTTTTTCTCTTGCCGTCGTCCGTGTGTCCATCAATTTCGTCATCGTCTTGGTTGCAGTGATGAAATGGATGCCCAAGTGAGAGAAACGAGACCATCTAAGTCATGTCATGTCATGCTTGTGCGTGTGTGTGTGTGTCCGTGAAGCTGTGCGTTACACGCACACAACAGCCTGCAACTCTTTCGCCTGCTCTATCTTGCGCACCGCAAAGCCTGGGTGGAGGGTGACATGACCCGGCCAAGATGAAGACCAGACAACCACACAAAACTCCTGCCACCCAGCCCCGACCCCGCGACTTCACCCGTCCCTATCGAGCACACACGCTCAGACGTACTGGCTCAGCCACCTGATGCCCTCGCCGTAGCCCTGGCGCATGACGACGGAGCACATGAACACCTCGACGGGCCGGATGCCCTCGAGCGGGACCTTGCCCTTGCCCGTGGTCTGGTACATGCCCAGCTGGTGGCGGAGCTCGTCCTCGGACACGGCGTCCGGGTGGTCGATCTTGTTGCCGAGGATGACAAACGGCACCTTGGCCAGCTCCTCCATCTGCAGGAGCGCGTCCAGCTCCGCCTTGGCCTCCACGAACCGCTCGTGGTCCTTGGCGTCCACCAGGAACACGATCCCGTTCACCTCGGGGAAGTAGTCCCTCCACAGGCGTCGTGCTGTTTGTCTTTGTTAGTGACCTGCACAATGTGGATCCAATGGCTGTTACTGCCGGGCACTGCGTTTCTTCGGGGTCTTCGGAAACGATTTTCGATGGCTCGCTGGGTGCATCGGTGTCTGGGGATCGTGGCTGCGCGTACCTTGCTGGTGACCTCCCAGGTCAAAAGTCGTAAACCTGACATTGCCAATCGCGAGTTCCTCAGAAGCTGTGTCCCTCACGTCAGCATACTCTCCTGCACACACGCACAGGAACTCCTTGCTCCAGTTGTCCGGCTGGCTACTCACTTGGGTGGAGGGTAGGCTGGAGGATGGCAACCCGGTCGTTCTGTGTATACAAGTCTCGTCAGCTCTCCGCTACTGGCTATTCTTCTCTCTTCTGCTATCTGCCGGATCGATTTGCCTCGAGAGATGATAGAGGGGTGGTGGATGCGGTATGCCGGCGGTCTGCATTCCAGATCCTCATATTGTCCGGCCTGCCCAGTCCATCATCTCCGGTATGCGTGGGGTTCGGCAGGTGGCAGCTCGGCGACGCACCTTCAGCATGTGCAGCAGCGTCGTCTTTCCGGCGTTGTCGAGACCGAGGAACAGCAGCTTGGCGTGCTTGTTGAGCAGGCCGAGCGACGAGAGGACGTCGTAGACTGCGGGAGAAGAGCACAATGTACGTGTCAGCGAGCTTGCCCCGGGGTGGCGGCGAGGAACGGAGATAAGCTAGGATGAAGCAACATACACCAGTTGATAATCCACATCTTGGCCGACGATGCGAGGCTGTCTCTTTCTTATCGTCGAGGTCTGTTGCAGGATTGGATAACAAAGGGGTCAACAGCGACGTGTGGGGGGGTTGTGTTGTGTTGGTTGTTGGTGGCGTGGGAAGAAGAAAGTGTCGGACAAGAAGAAGACCTGACTGTAAATGCAATCCGTGTTCGTTTGGTCGCTTTCGGGCTTGATGACAGCAGATTCAGCCCGGTCCAGGCCACCGAGGACTAGGAGTGGGTCTGTCTAGCTGGCAGCAAAGAGAGGAGCAGCCAAATGATTGGTTGACTCGTCTGCTTAGATAAGTCTCCCGGTTTGGCACATGCGCCCGGCCGGCTGCTTCGCTCGCTCACTTGCTATTTTGGGCGGATCTCACAAGTGTGAATGAAGTCAGCCAGCCAAACTGCCCAAAATGCCACAATACAATCACACTCAACTGCTGACTATCTGTTTTTTGCCACACATGATTAAAGGTGGCCTCTTCAAATAACATCTGAGCCACAGTGAGTCACCATTCGCGCTATGAACTTGAATGTAGCCATCATTCGTAGCTGTACAAACTACAGTGAATACCAGTCATCCTAGCCGAGCCAGGCCGTCCATGTTTTTCTCATTGGACGATACATGACCATCATATCGATGAGGACAGATTGACAGATTTTAGGTATCATGTGAATTGATATCGGAGTCCATTCACTATTTGCTCTCTAGGGAGCCTGACCCGTCGTCATCCCTAAACCCCGGAAAAGCGCCATGGATTGCAAGTCACAGTATGCACAAAATCGAACAGTGTCCAGCGAATGAGATAGAAAGTCCATAACCAAGTATGGCTTCTTTTCATGCTATATGTGCCTATGTAAAGGCAGATATAGAACTGCTATGTACAGTGTGAACCAAAAATCAGGACCCCACCCTCACTTAGCCTCCAAAGAAAATCCAAATGCTGGGTATCCGTTGAAACCATAGGTGGACATATGAAATCCAAAAGAAGTAATATAAACGGGAAAGAATGATGCTGTCATGGCTCGTCAAAAAAGTTTTGCGCCAGATTTCCCCTTCCAAGACCGGGGAGTGCCCCACTCCCCATATGCTTTGCGCCGGTAACTTGGGTATGGTTTGGTAAATGCTTCAAAGTAAACAACGCCGTATCCCGCCCTCTGGTGTCTCCACTACCATTTTGGCCTAAATGGAGATCACATAGTTTCCTTGGCCCATCTTTCCGGCCAGTGTCAGGCCGAGTTCTCGCATCCTCTCGGCTCCCTCTCCTGGCTGGGCCTTCTTCTCGGGAATCTGCCCCTTGCGGGCACGATTGCAATATTTCTGGTAAAACTTCTCCTTTCTGCGCTGGCGCTTGTGCTCGAGGCCCTTGACGATGTCGATGGCTCCCCGCACGTGGGCGCTGTCCCTGTTTGCCGTGTTGGCTCTGGTCCTCCTGCCTGACTTGACATGGGCCGGGAAGTAGGCACCACGAGGAAGGGACTTGGTGTGGGTCAGTCCCGGCCGGGAGGCCATTGCCTTGAAGGCCAGGACGTTCTCGGCATGGGTGGGCGTCGCGCGCGGCGACCTCAGTCCATGAGGAGCGGGAGACTTGACACGCCTAGGCGATGCGCGATCAAAAACGCGTCGAGGGGATCGGCCACGGGCCTTGGGCGGGGGCGAGCGAAGCCTCTTGGGTGGAGGGGATCGCAGTCGCTTGGGGGAGGCGTTGTCGCCTCTCCTGTGGCGTCTGTCGGCGCGATCGTCCTCGAGCTCCTCAAGCTCCCCATGGAGCCACAGGTGGTCGTCGCTACCATGGCTAGGCTTGACGTCCTCGTCGTCATCATCTTCCGGCTCCGAGGTAGGGAAGCTGGGGTCGATATCCTGAGGGATGACACGCAGCTTTTCCTGCTTCCGGGCAGCCAGACGCGTCAGGTAAGCCTCCTCCAGCGGTCTGTCCTCGTCCATCGTGCCACAGACAAAGTCAGTGCTGTCGGGCAGCTCCGGAGTCATTGGGCGTCCGGTCAGTCTCGACTGCGAGTGCTTGCCCCGCACGTGCTTTTTGCAGCCAGTCGAAGAGTCCGAGTGGTGGCCGCCTAGAGACCAAGGTCGGAAAACTGGAGTGGCCTCGGAGGCCCGGCCCTGGCTGGCCTGATGCGCATTGTTGAAGGTCCAGAGGTGCAGCCCGTCGTTCTCCTCGTCATCGGACTCGGCAAATCCGTATTCCTCGTCGGTGTTATAGCCATCCGAGAAATCGTCATCAGAACCATATCCTGACTGGTCGTCCTCCTCCATATCTTCTTCTTCGACGAGTTCGTCGTCCTCGTCATCGATGTTCTCCTCATCGTCGTCGTCCTCGTCGAGCGCCTCATCGCCTCCCTCTTCCTCTTCTTCCTCCTGCTCAGCTTCCTCCTCAGCCTCCTTGCCCAGGCGACGGATGTCGTTCTCCTTCTTCAACAGGTCGTCCATGGTAAGTCTGGCCTTGGCAATGCACTTCTCCTGGCGGATCCAGTCCTCTTCCGTAGGGTGGTCACTGGCAAACTCGTGGAAGTGGCAAATTTCGCCCTGGAGATCCCTCGAGTTTGCGGTGATAAACCTGGTCTTGCGAGTAGCCACAGGGCTCTGCGCAGACCTACGGGGTGATGGTCGGGACCGGGCAGCGACAGGTGAGCGCGCCTTCCTGGTGGCTGTGGGTGACCTGGTCACAACGGTCGACACCGAGCCACTCTCCTCCGGCTTCGGGATGTCCAGGCGCTGCTTCTGTGGAGGGGTCTGCTGGGCGGTAGGGCGAGCTGTGCATGCGAACTTGATGCAAGTCTTCCTCGGCTGGACGGGCTGAGCAGCAGGTGCAGGCGCCAGTGCCACAGCTGGGGCTGCAACTGGGGCCTTGGGCTTGGTCACGTCGTCCTTGGGCTTTGCACAGGCGAACGAGATGCATCGCTTCTTCGCGATGGCCTCCACGGCGGCATCCTTGGATGCTTCCGTGGGCTTCACGATTGGCTCGTTCGAAGGGGCGACGGCTGCGGGCCTTCGGGGCAGAGAGCCGATGATCTGGAGGCCGGACGCGCCATGTTGCTTGTCCAGGGGAAGAGCAGCGAAGCCAATACTGGGGAGGCGAGGGCTAGGAGTGTTGGTCCTGGCTGGGGTGCTCATTCCAGTGTCGCTCGTGAGATCAGCGGTTGAAGCCAGGGAAATCTGGCTGGTGATGGACCGTCGTCGGCGCGTAGCGGCGGCGACTGGAGTGCTATCAGGCGACTCTCCCTCGGAGGCGCTCTGCAAGGCCTGGGTCAGAAGTGAGGCGTGGTTATCCTTGGCCTTGGCGACAGAGGCCCTTCTGAACTGTGGAGACGCTTGGTAAGTGCTCGCCATGTTTGAATCTGGGGGCTCGTCGGCGTCGGCTGCCGCGTCCTCCTCGGCGACAGACTCGACGTTGGCGGAGTGTGAGCTCCAGGCCAGCACGTTGGAGGTGGCACCGCCGTGAGTTGGATATTTCAACATTATGAATAGTGGTTATTGGGGTATCTGTACGGGTGTAGATGCGTTATGCCGGGGGCGGCGTAGGGTTGCAGTGGTGAATATATGCGGTTGTGCGTCGGCTGGTGACGCAAGGCAGATCAATTCTCGAAACAGGTCGGTTGACTGGGTCGCGTCGAGCCGGTCAAGAGACGAGTAGATCAGAGACCGGATAGGTACGTGATCTGGAGATCCGAGATACTGGTGGTGAGGTGCAGCCCTCCCGTTCAGGTCCGAGGTTGGCCTTGGAGGTTGCGCAAAAAGGTGTCCCTAGGGACAGTGTTGCTATAAGCCCAGAAACATCGTGTGGTGGTGCAAGCAGGTTGGTGTGAGGGTTGGGCGGGAGAGTAAGCGGTTGGTGTTTTGGAAGTTCGGTTCCGTAGGCCGTGGCCTGGTGGATAAGGGTCCTTAAAGGTGCAGGTCGAGGGCCGACTGTCTCGAGGTTGTTTTCAAATTCAAGGGACCGGGCAAGCGGCCTTGGTTCTGCGGCGCAGGGTGCGCAGTTGAGAGGCTGAGAGGCGCGGGCGAATCCTGTGGTGGGAGTTGGATGACGTTGAAAAGCCTAAAGTCCAAGGTCGGGTCGGGTGGCGCAGAAGGTTCTGTCAACGTAACGCGCGCAGAGAAGCCGGGTTCTTATTGTATTTGTGTGTGCGCTGGCCGGGACAACACAGCACCACTGATCAACGAGCAGTGATCAGCACAATCAAAGCGGGATTGTCGCTGTGGGTTTTGTGACAGTTTCCAGAAAAAGAAACTGGTCCGCGTGGGGTTTTGTTGGTGAGTAATTGTGAGTCGAGTATTTGTGTTTTTTTTTGTGTGTGGTGGTAGGGTGAGTGAGAGTGAGAGAGGGAGACAAGCAGCCACCGAGGGCGGAGGGAGGTAATTTGAGGGAGGGCGAGCTAGATGTTATTTCTCGCAACAATGAGTAGGGATGGGCGAGTGAGTGATTTGGGTGCAGGTGCAGGGGCAGGTTGCTGATGCAGTCGCAGGCAAGCGCAGAGCAGGTGCGTGAGTGAGGAGGGCGTTAGTGCCGTCTAGTGTTCGCCCTGCATTGTGGCACTGTGGGCACATAAGCCATGGGGGTACAAGAGGTACAAGAGACGAGGGAAGGGAAAGGGCCCTGAGTCCTCAGTCTCAGGGGCATGGCAAGTGCGCTTGTTGGGGGAAAAAGAGAAAATCTTGCAGAAAAGGCCCGTGTGTGGTGAGTCCAAGGCTGGCCTGGCTGTCCAGGGCAGGGCACCCACCGAAGAACCACTGCCTTGTAGCGTGCACATGTACTGCGGTACGTACTCACCGACTGCGTGGGAGGCGCGGGATACATGCAAAAACGTGGGAGGATGCATGTGCCGGGAAGTAGCTTCGAGAGAGGCGAGTGGCCGAGTGGCCGAGTGACAATGGACGGCTACACGTGTGTGTACATCAGCAACTGACTAACGGATTGCCTAAGGGGACGACGTCTTTGCCGGAAGCATCCAACGAACAACCCCCCCCCCNCCCGCTCCGTTTTGCGAAAACGGAGCCCTACCTGTCGTGCCCACCTGCCAGCCTGCCCTGTGGTTCCTGTCCTGTGGTTCCTGCCTGCTGCCAGTCCTGCTGCCCCCCCAAACCCACTCACCCACAAGAGTCGTGCTTTCCGCCATGACAGCAGCCATTGGCCACAGGTGGACCACCATTGGACAACTGCTAGTCGTCCACCAAGACGACAAACAATTGACTGGTCCGTCACTTATCACAGCTCACATACAGCAGCAAGTCATCATAGTCTATACAACCAGCCATCTAAGATTGTCTTGCCTCTGTCTCGTGATGATGACGGCCGTTGTCACATTCCATGGGCACTACCTCCCTGCCTTGATCCTCGAGCCAAATCCGTCCGTCAAAATAAACAAATCTTGCATGACAGAGATCCTCGTTGAGGCATATTCTCCCAAAATCCCCCAGGGTCCCCTTCCCCGGGGGTTTGGAACTTGTCCGAATAACATTAGACTAACTGTGCCGTAATTGGAATAACAGACTCAGGAGAAAAAAAAACACAGGCGGCCTTCCAATGTGGGCTTGTGGGATCGATTTGGCTCGGCTCATCTCTCTCGACATCTGAGCGTCCGGAACAGAAAATATTGTTCCCCATGTCGTGCTCTAGCCCACGGGCTCAAGACTGAACACTGCAGTACAGTCAGAACATCAGTCAGGGGAAACTGTGTCAGCATCACTGCTGCCGTCAGGCCTGCACGACCAGAGAAACACGCACAACATCGCTCATCCCGAGCCCTATGGCAAACTCAGCACGTGGTGGCACTGTGCGTCGTCTGTCTCCGTCTTCTTACTCCCGCTGGCCGTCCCCGACTCCCGCCCCGTCTTCCCACCAATCCCCTCGGGCCTTTAGGATTGACTAACCACCAACCAACACTACGACCCATGGGGTGCTCATCTTCAAGGCTTGCAAGTTCAAACCCGTAGCGCCATGTCCCCCTCTCAGTCCTGCCGTAACCGCCAGTTTCTCACCGACTCTTACCCGTCGAGCTAGGTCGAGCTGGTCAGTCCCTCTGTCCTGTAGCGCATACCCGGTCTTTCGCGCCGCCAACAGCCAACAAAAACCTGGATTTAGACCTGGAGTCTGCCATGTGCTGCTGCATGTGCGTGCCAGCGCAGAGCCAGGGCTAAGCAGACACTGGACGAGCACTCGCGAATCGCGGGAGCGGATCCCAAGTCATGGGGCTCGCCCTCCAAAGTTTATCCCATACCCTCGGCAGCGAGCTTCTTGACTTCTGACGCGTGCAGCGGGCTGTGTGCGTGCTACTCGCTGCGCGGTTGATGCGTGCTCCTTGTCAGTGACGAAGATCGCCATGCCCACATCAGCTCACGCCTCCTGCTGCCACCGGATCAGCCGTTCAACCCATCTGAAAAGCATGACACAAACGGTTGCCAGGGTCGCATTCGTTGACGAGCAGGAGCTCCAGTGGGGGCTTCTCGGCCCTACAGGACGGTTACCTAACACGGCCGGAGCAGCGGTGAGAGTCTGTGCACGTTCTCCTGGCCCCCAAGCCCTTCCCCTTCTCTCTCGTTAATGAACCAAAGAAGAAATGTCGCCATCAAAAATGGGCGGCTCTTCCGTGGTCGGTCCGGGGCGAGATCTCGTTTGGCCGCTGGCGAAATGGAACCCCACCACATGCATGCGCGATGCTCCTACTACCACAACATGCAGTCCTTTGTACTGACCGAGTAAAGCTGCGTCGCCATACTCAGTCATCCGCCAAAGGAACCACACGGCTGGCTGGTTGGATGGCTGACTGCCTGTCAGCATTTCCACATTTCCACACCTAATAGCGTCGTGCTGGTGGCTGCGCACGAGGACACGAGCATGCCCAGTGCCCAGTCAGCTTAATCAACCATTGCATAGTACTGTCAGATTGTGGTGATGATTTCCCTTAGCCGACGCCCCTTTCGAGTCAATACCAAGCCTATGCGATGAGTCGTCGCCGCCGGAAACGTCCAGGGGGTTGGACGAGGCGTTGTCAATCTTCTTGAAAGAGTCAAGACCGCTTTCAAACAGTCGCTCTTTGCCCTTTCTGGTGAAACATGGCAATGAAGCCACAGAGGCAGGCTCCGTCTGTCCTCTGCCTCTGTGCGTGCGCACCTGCGAAGTGGCACCTCGCACGCCCGCGGGACCGTTTCTGCAGGCTACAGCATCTTCTGTACGGAGTACAGTACAACCAACGCCGGGGCTAAACCGCATCTTGACGGCCTTGCCTTGCCCAGAATTGATTGTCTCAGGGGCAGGAGCGCTGGCGCGTCTTGGGGGAAACGCCTCCCGCAGGTCCCTCCAGACCCTGAAGCCTGAAGCCTCCTCGAAGAGAATGCCTCTTTTGAGAAAGGCCCTGAGGCCCTGACTCGGCCCTGACTATACTGGTGAGACAGGAGTTCGCAGCATAACTCTGACCTCATCCTTTTTAGCTCCCAGACGGCCTTGCCAATTCAGCTCTTACCATCCGAGGCCGGCCTGCCCTGAGCTGCCTGTCCCTCATGCAGCAGGCTCGGTGGTGAATCAATTTAATTAGATTGACTCTGCAGTGTCAGTACGACTACGGGTGCTTGCAACGGACTCTTCTGGGCTTCCGTGAAACGAAGGCCACGAGCAGCCTCCTGAACAAAGCTCATATCCTTGCAGCCGCGTAGGT
Source organism: Diaporthe longicolla (assembly GCA_000800745.1). Lineage (NCBI taxonomy): Eukaryota > Fungi > Ascomycota > Sordariomycetes > Diaporthales > Diaporthaceae > Diaporthe > Diaporthe longicolla. The sequence goes on from JUJX01000046.1 coordinate 95,653, forward strand.
TCGGATCCTCTGTCGGTGGTCCACCGGACCCACGAATGCTACCACCCTAAGCTTCTGCAGGGTTGCACTTTTCTTCGTGCCCCGGAGAATCGGAGCGATCCATTGTTTCGAGGAACAGGACAGTGAGGTGGCAGTCGGTCATCAATTATGGCTTCACCAACGTCTCCTCACCGCAACCCAAGACCCAGCAGCATCCACTGGGAGCTCACCGACCGCGCTTTGGTATCGCGCCGCGCACCGGCGATTGAGGCATTGCTCGAAACCCGCTGACAACTGCAGCAACGTGCTAGGGCTGGTACCCTCAGGCACATGTCAGAGGAGCGATCACTCTCACCAAGACCACAGAGCGAACCCCCGAAGGCACGGGCCCAAGGCCCTGAATCCCAAGCCGATGAAGTTGGGCGGCTAGCAGTGAAGATCCCCCAAGACCTTCGCCAATCCTAGTGATGAAATGTAGATCTGCACCGCTCATCACCGTTGCTCAACGTTGTCTTCATGCAAGACGGATCTTGGTCCCGATCCGACCACCTATCCATCAATCTATCCACCCACCCAGCCCTTCTTCTCAAACCATCACAACCCCACGCCCGAGTCAAGCGAGCATGGAACGTGTCTGCCGTCACTGTCAGGCCGCCCGTGTCGCATGGCTGCTGGGCTGCTGCAACCTGCGCACACACAAGAACGAACCCCGCATCCCGAAGGCGCGCGGGTTCGGCATGGGATGACACGACGCAGCAGCCCTCTTGCAATGGCGTTTCCAATCCTGCAGGCCTGGGTCCTCGTGCCCTTTCTCCCACGCGGTGGAGCGTGTGGCAGGCGTGGGGTTTGGTGGCAACCGCGCCTACGAGATAATAACTCGGAAGCCGGAGACGCTGGGGGCAGAAGAGGAATTGACGGAGCAAGTATGAACTCAATGCTACGCCCGCGCCCATATTCGCTCCCAGCACGATGACGCCACGGCTGCATGGGAATCGCTTGCAGCGCTGCGCTGCACTGCGCTGCGCGAGCACTTGCTCTGGGAGGGCGACGACAATGCCTGGTTCTGTGTCCTCACCCCGCTCCGCGCCTGGTGGGCTTGCTGCACCCCATTCATGCACGTAACGTGGTTGTGGGAGAGGTGCGTCACCGCGACTACTGTTACCGTCCACACTAATAGGCATAGCGACCTGTCTCAAGCTTGTGTGTGGCAGGGGGTCCGCGGCGAGGACAAGATTGGGTGCAGCACAGAAGAGCAGGGCAGGGTAGGGTAAGAAGGTATGGTAGGACGGTTCAAGTTTATTCCTCCCAGATTCAAGCTTTCGGCTTTCCGACAGCGAAAGTGCCGTTTCGGAACGCGGGTCGAGGGCCTACACTGTCTTCGAAACGGCGCCTGGCTAAGTTTTCCTGGACCTTGCCGACGAGCGTCTAGAAAGTGCTTCCCGAGGTCCGAAGGCCGGAACAGATGAAAGAAAGGCCCCTTCTCCCGCTTTCCATTCGTGACAATGCCTTCACAGATCACTAGGCCGCGTCCCATCTGTCCGGGTCTGGAGAGACAGGACCCCCCAACAAAGGGAAGTAGCCGCGCCTACACTACCTCGACCCCAGGAATAGATACAGCACAGCGTGTAGATGGGCCTCACCCCAGCCCGGCAGACGGGCCGACCTTGGCGGGGTTTTGTCTCTCGCAATCCTTCAAGGAATCAGCCTTTCCGGACGACGTCCGGAGCCCTGAGCCAAGAGATTCATTCTTGTCCCCCTTTGTCTTCTCCAATTGGGCCTGCGATTCAGGCTTCCCTGGGGTGCGTTTTGAAACCTGTTACGACTTTCAAAAAGGCGGCGAGAACAGCCAGCCGCCCCAATTGGTGGTGTTGTCGTCCTTCTTTCTCTATGAATAGCGTGTCTTGTGTTTCGAAAGGACGTGCGCGTGATCAGGAAAAACTGGAGGCGACCCTACCTCACAGCCTGACCCGGCCCTGGACCTGACCTGTAGAAACTGCGGTTTCCGCCTGGCCTTCGTGTGGACTGTAGATCGCTTCATGTGCACATGATCTTGTAGGTCCCACCCGTTGACGACGCCGAGAGGGATGAAGGAAAATACCAGCCAGCTTGGAATATCCATCATCCATCATTTGGTCCCTTCCATGCCTGCCTGCCTCTCGGCCGCTCCCTGCTGTTGCGGCTGTCACTCAGCTCGGCGGTGGAGGCTTGTGCCCGCTTGGCGCCATGGCGGTTGATCTCCCGGGCATTAAGACCCGAGACAAGGAAAAAAAAGAGCTGCACGCTCTGAACCCTTCTTGCTTGGCGACGTTGCACAACGCTTTTGTTACTGCGCCTTTCCGACGGACCCAAGACATACATGCATGCATGCAATCACTTTTCATTCATGTAGTGTACGAGGTAGTGATCGTCTTGTCTTTTTTCCCTTGATTTGTTTCGTTTCTGCCGGGATTAGCGTCTGGCTCTCACTCGATAGGGAGGTGTTACTTAGTGATGGTCCTTTGTGAGATGTGTGTGTGTGACTGATCTGGCTGCTTGCCTGCCCGTCCCCTTTTCCTCGTGCTCGAGGGCCAAGAACACAGATGCCCAGCGTATTACATGATCGTATTACGAGATTGAGAAGGCTCGTGATGAATTGTTAGAGAGGCTGGATTGTCACCTATTAGCTAAACCCACGGTGTCGATCCTGGGTGGCAGACAAAGCCAAGCCCTTCCCGACCGCTGGTTTACCTTTGAGGATATCAGCCTTCTTGGCTTCCTCAACAATTATTGCCTGCCAAGGGTAGCAATTAGGATATTATGAGCTAAACGAATGAAGTATTGACGGAGGAAATGTTCTGGACTTTAGCCCATGTTATCTGTTGTATTAGATTGGCGGCTGTGTCTGGTGCTGTAGATCCCACTGGGTGTGAGATTGGCCTGGTGCACGGGTGATACTGTGTGTAGAGTCAACATGGCGCGCGCTTGGCTTCGATTCGTGGAAATACTGGCTTGTCACTTCGGTAGTTGTACAATCACAGCCGTGCTGGTTATCATCTGGGGCTGGAAGGGAATGCTTGGGTGGCGGGCCACACCTGATCAGCTTTGCTGTCCACAATTTGGTTCAGCGTTTCGCTTGTGGCTTTCGACGGCTAACTTCCAAGGGCACCGTGCGAGAGTATTTAAAGCTTAAGTTTGGGTTGAGGAGCGTCTTGCTCCTATTGCATTTTGAACGGGTCCGGTGTAGACATACTTGTTCGCGAGAAAGTTTCGCCGCTTCCTGGTGAGGTACAGTTGCACGGTCCAAGCCGAGCATGCTGGAGAATTAATTCAAAATTTGCGAATCCCAAAGGCTTCTCAGAGATTATGGTCACTAGTAATACCTCAAATCGTGTGATTGTTTCACCCCTCCTTCGAAATTGAAGCGGGTTCTGACCTATGGATAAATCATTGAAGCTTCAGATATTTCTCACCGGACTCGTATCGAAGGGGCCATACACCTGTCTGTCTCTTCCTCTACTGGGGAGAGCTTGGGAGAGGTAGCTTGTTTGACAGCGCGGTGAGGATGGGTTTTGAATAGCACTTTGGAGGCGGTTTCTGAAGTCAGACGTAAACTACAGATTTCGAGGTATCGAGGTCCTGTGTTCGGTTGTAATTTGCTATGTTCTCTAGAAAAGGCTGCTATAAATGCCTAATCTATAACACCATGAGCTCGCCATGGTCAACAGAACTAATTTAACAGAATGAGGGAGACCGCCGTGTCATGCCGTGTGATTGAATCCTAGTCTGCGTGTACCTAAATATCAAGGATTGAACAGGCATGCCACCTGAGTATAAAATGTGTCATGGGTAACATGCGCGCGCACGCGTGCTGTCGCGCACATTATGACACATATATAAAAACAACAAGGTCATGAAGATGGCGAGGAGCGTGCGGGCTATATAATGCAAGCCCAGAGGCTGAACTTCACCTTATCAAGGCATTGATCGAGTAGATCATGCTCCGGTATTGCATTTTTGCCCTGGAGTTGAGGAATGATATGACCTTTTTCTTACTCAAGACCTTGATCCTGTCAGATGCGGCTTCTCAATGGATATAGCAACTTAAAATGTCAAGACTACCCTTGAGACTGTGGGTGCTGGCTCTCCCATAAACCCCGCCCGGACGACCGCCGGCATCTAACCCGTCTCCCGAAATTGCGAGTCCGGGGACCTGGCAGGAATCTTGGTGGCCTCACAGGGACCTACCGGTGGCGAAAAACATATTGTTGATGCTGGCTTCGAAGGCCACTTGAATACCATTCACATCGCTTGAAGTGAATGCATGAGGCGTGTGTTGCATATAAGTGCTGCGCGTTATTGACCAGGCAGGCGTCAGGCTTGTCCCCATACCTAGGTATCCTGGGGTCCTCGAATCAAATCACTCGTTGCGAAGAGCCAGCTGACACTCGTTATAACTCAACAACCTTCAACAAAAGCATCATGGCCTCACATGGTGTGTTCAAACTATTGTCCTTCATATGGCTATTGGTCAAGTTTGCTGCCGCCACTGGCGGGCTCAATGGACTACCGATACTGAATGGGCCCATAACACCCCCGTACTTCAACACTATCCCGGGTATGAAGACCAGAGTTGGGGATTTCATTCACCCTGGAATCTGGCACACACACGATGATTTAGAACGCATCCGTCTTGGGGTGCAAAATGGCACGGAACCATGGAAGTCTGCTTTTGTCAATTTCACTTCAGACAGATTCTCAAGCAGCGAGGTAAGAAAAGAAATCCCACTACTACGCAGTAATTTCTCTTGTCGCCCAAGTTCAATACAGAACTTTCCTGTTTGAATTCAAATATCACCATGTGTTACATTCCGCTGACCATATTCCCACTGCATCTAGTATGAGATGAAAGGTCCACATTCCGTCCTGTACCGGGGTCCAAGTGGCAGCAACTATACCAGCTTTTCCTACGACGTCCGTGCTGCCTGGCAGAATGCTCTCATGTGGTATATCACACGGAACCAGAGCCACTGGGACCGGGCAACCACCATTCTCGACGCCTGGGGCAGCAACTTGACAGATATAATCGGCACGGACACTTCACTTCTTGTCGGCCTTGACGGAGATTTACTGGTCAATGCCGCCGAGATCATGCGATGGGACGGCGGCTGGAATGACGGCAGCTTTTCGAACCAGCTTTACTGGCTGTTTGCGAGGCAGTCTATCATCATAGGACAAGCCAACTATGGGCTGGCGTCCATCAAGGGCCTCTTGTCTTTTGCGGTTTATCTTGACGATGTGTCCATGGTGAGTTTCCAAAGTGTAACAGGCATGGTATATGCTCAGGATTTTGCACCGTCATACTTACTAACACCCCTTTTCTGAAACAAGTATAACTACGCCCTCGCCGCCTACCAACATGACCCTTGCGCAGGCCTCCCGGGTAACTACGACCAGACCACCGGGCAAGGTTCCGAGACAGGCCGCGATCAGGGCCACGCCGTCACCAGCCTCGGCTGGGCGGCAGAAGCTGCGCGCGTGATGCAGTCCCAAGGCTGGCAGGAGTCTTATACCATACTAGACACCCTGCTACTCAAGGGCGGCGAGTATGCTGCAAGGTATAATCTCGGGTACGACGTGCCGTATGACCGCAAGTTTTATCGTTGCGAGGCTATCCTCGTCAAGGGGCCTTGGGACCGGCCTTCAGAGATAAAACGCGGCATTGCTGGCAGCCCAAAGGTTTGGGACGTGAGTAAACACATTTGCAGTACCCGAACACACAAAACATGCAATGTCTTTGAGGAGCATGATAAAACTGACGTAACTTGCCACCTAGATACTGTACTACCAGTACTACGTCAAGAGAGGGTTAGACACTCCCTACATAGCACAGGCAAAGGCCGTGTCCGATGCCGCCGGTGGGGAGCAATACCGTAAGTTATGAGTTCCTTCTACCATACAGTTAATAGCCTGATTCTTGCATTCTGACCATATCCAAACGCAGCTGGATCGGCCTCAGCTTCGACGACTGATCACCCTGGTTGGGGCGACCTGATCTGGTCGTATCCTGGGAAGGGCAGTTTCCTAAACAACAACGACCGCACTATATGGGGTGGAGGGTCTATCGGGTCCAACGGCACAGGAAATATCAATGCGTAGGATGGGGAATGTAACGCATTGCAGATATGTAAATACGGATCCGCATCAGATTATTTGTAAATATTACAAGCGTACATCTCAAGTTTCATTGGATCTTGCAGAGGTCCCGAAGACTATGTATAAGCAAGTATGATCTGAATCTACTACAGGGACGCTCATGATATCATGAATAAAAGTCAACTAATAATGTGCAGTGCATGATCGCCTTGGTATACTAGTAGGTTATTTCATGCCTGGCTGTTCATTTTGCGGATTTATCCTTCACCATGCTCGTGACCTCAGCCTGCAGCTCTTAGCCTCCTCAATATCTATGCAGTGCGGACAAATTACCTTTTCTTGTAGGCTTGTGACCATTCTCTATTTTATTTAACATGCGAAACTCCGGTGCCAAACGGCTGATTGGTGGCTTGCATAGGGAAAATATACATGCCACGCAACGTCTGAGTGCTGATCTTGCAGAGGAGATGCCTGACCAGGTAAGGAAAGATAATGGAGGGTTGTAGCGGTCAACCTGTGTGCGTATGTTATGGGAGCGGAGAACGGTCCGGTGCTTGTTCCGCAGTGCGGGACCTTTACTGGGTCACCAAGACCCATGTCGAGCAGCCAGGACATCGGCGGATCATTGACCGGGCGCTATCATGTGAGCAATAATATCATCTGTTTCTGTCCCTCGTATGACAGCCTGAAGAAAGCGTGTAATGTGTTCATGGTTATTCAGATGACCCGAAACACGAGGCGTACGGTCCGCAAATCCTAGTCTCCCACTGAAGGCCACAGTTGATCATTTAATACAGGTCGACATTTTTAAGGCTATAATTTTCCCTCAATGGAAACTCTTCTGACTGCCAATTTTCACAACTGCAACTCGAGGCCAGCCCCGGTGGACACTGGTCTGTAAGTCTGCACCACTGGTAATATTATCGAATCCCTTGCGCGAGGGATTGCTGGAAGTCTGACGCAAGCATCGCTTTGTGAACATGGGTATATCCAGCGCAGCGGAAGGTCAACCATTTCAAAATGGAGACCATTTACAGATCAAATCTGCACATCGATCCGAGCCAATCATCAACGGAGACAAGCTCAAAACATCTCTCTCAGAGCTGTACGCCTCCTCCGTGACGGCCAAGCTATGGTCTGTCGCCCGGCAGGCGTTGAAACTCAGCGACAGCCCACCAACACTATTTCCGGAGTACACTCATCCAGGTGGCAGCAAATACGTCTACCGCGATCTGGAATTCTGGACGTCGGGTTTCTTCCCAGGAAGTTTGTATCTTCTTCTCGAGAGACAGATCCGACACCCCCACGTCTTCCAACGAAAACAACGACCGTCTCCTCTCCACCGCCTCCAGCTCGAGCATGCCTGCACCTGGTGGACAGAAAATCTGCACGCCAACGCCCACCTCTCCACGACGCACGATATAGGCTTCATGACGATGCCCTGGGCCCGGCCAGCCTGGGAACTTCGACACGACGCCCGCGCCTTCGAAACCCTCAAGACCGCAGCAGCAACCTTGTACGGGCGCTACAGTCCCACTGTTGGCGCAATACGTTCCTGGGACTCGTGCGTGACGCGTGCCTACAAGTTTCAGGACCCAGCGAAGGAATTCCTCGTCATCATCGACAATATGATGAACCTCTCGCTGCTGTTCTACGTGGCTGCACAGACGGGGGACGCGGGTATGCGGGATGCGGCGATAAGTCATGCTCGGACGACGCGGCGTACGCATGTGCGTGACGACGGGACGACAGCGCACCTTGTAGTGTTGGAACCCAGGGATGGGGCGATCAGGCAACATCTTACAAATCAGGGGCGGCACCATGAGAGCTGTTGGTCGCGAGGCCAGGCGTGGGCGGTGGCCGGGTTTGCGGAGGCTTGGGGGTGGACGCGGGAGGAGGAATTTCTGGAAACGGCGGTCCTGTGTGCTGATGCATTCCTGGCACGGATGCCAGAAGGCGATAAAGCGGTCCCCGCTTGGGACTTTGAGCCGGCGTCTGCGGACAAAGGGGAGAAGGAGAACGCGGTGGAGCCTACGGATACAAGCGCCGCTATGATCGCTTCGTATGGGTTTCTACTCATATATGAGGCACTGAGGCTGCGGCAAAGCGCCCGCGCGCAGCAGTACCTAGACGCAGCGCTGAGGATCACAAACGCGGTGTGCAAAGGGTATCTCACGCCACGCGCAAAGTTTGTGCCCCAAGCCAACGGGGCCACGGTTAGGTCGATCGTCGATACCCCTGACCACGGGGCTGAGGAGCAGGACGTCGCGGTGGTCGGCTTCGACGTTGACGATGGCGGCTGCGAGGCAATCCTTGACGGCGCCACAATCAACAACTATGAGTTTGCGCCTCGGAGATGGGCGAATCACTCGCTTGTGTACGCGGATTACTACTTCATGCTGGTGGGTAACAAGTTGTTAGAGATGGGTATTGGTCACGACTTTGTGGACTTGGGCGCTTGAGATTCAGTTCTCAGTTTATATGATACGCTTAGACATCACGTTACGTGGTCTAAAGTAGAAACTGTACAGATAGATCAGTTTGCATGTAGGAAAGGATCTCCTCAATTTCGTTAGTACTGAAAGAGTGCCCGATGGCACAGAAACCCATGGGAGAAATGAACAATGAGACCGTATAAATATTCTAGAATTTATGAAAACCTGACAAACGCTGCTTTTGCTAACATAACACAGAAGAAAAAGATCAACTTTGAAGCTTTGCTCTCCGGGCGGGGGGAGAGTAGGAATATACAGTTGAGAGTAAGTCAGCTCAATGATCAATGAAAGAGAAGACCACAGCTTTGAGATAATCACACAATATTGAGCAAGGTCCGACCAGTATGAATTATACCTTGCCCTACCCTGAATGACTTTTTCTCAGCAGCATACCGCGTTCCAACCTACTAACTCATTGATGGCCCATTCAAATCACCCGGGTGCCCATACATGCTAACTCGCTCGTCTGGCGGGAACGTATACTCCATGAACATATTAAGATCTTGAAATGCTCTATTTTCCAAGGGGACCATGTCATTTCCAAAGTCTTGATCTGGATATTGCGCAGCTTGCATGGCTGGGGACTGAATGGCAGTCTGTGTTGCACTGGCGATCTGACCTGCCTGGAAGGCCAAGGGCAAGGGAGGAAAAGCGAAGGAAATACTGTCGGGTGACTCCTCGTCGATGGGATGCATGTTATGATAATTGTTATGGATGGGCCTGGGAAACCCCGCTGCTTGTCCTGTTTGTGAGACATGACCAAGCTGGTGGGATGGGCCGGCAAAGGTCTGATTATGATTGATGATTTCGAGAGGTGGCTGATTTGATTGGAGTCGTGACTTGCCGTTGCGTAGCTTCGGCACATCGGCGCTGTTTCCATGGATTCTGGATGAGCTGTCGGTGATCGTAGCCTGGTCGTCGGAGAAGACGGCCTGTCGGATATCAAGGGAGGCACCCTGTTGCCGGGCTCTGAGAAGACGGGAAGCGAACTTGGCCGCGATGTTGTTCTCTAATTTCCACCTCTTTGATATCTCCCAAAGAGAATCCAGTAACACATCGAATTCTCTTGGCAGCGAGATGTTGTAGTACGCAGCGTGGGCCAATAACATGCGGCCGCAGATGAACAAGCAGAATGCAAACTGGGGATTTGTGAGAGTGGCAGGGTTATCACGGAGGAACCGCTCCACAATAGTGACTACTTCAGTCGCGGCAATGAGGCAAGTCTCAGCGCTGGAGGCAGATGGCAGACGGACGCCGATGGTCGGGAGCACCGACTGCCATTCGGCAGATGGGTAGGCTATACCCTGATGGAGGAGGACCACGGCTATATTGTGAGTAATGTGCGCCAGCGTCAGGTTGGGGTCCATGTTTCCATCTTCATTGAGAGCGCAAGCCTCGCGCCAGCGCTCGGGCAGAAAGATCTTCCACTGCACCAGGCGGAGGTCCAACTGCTTGAACCGCATGAGCCACATTTGAACATCCTGCGCCTTGGAAACGTCCACAGACTGCTGTAGGAAGAACGAAGTGACCAGGCTGAGGCTTTCAGTTGCCTCGATACAGTAGGCAAAGCCGCCTAGGGACTCTTGGTCCTCACTCTCGGCTCTGGCAGCAGGTAGTCTCATCTCATCCGCCGGCGCCTTGTGCTTTTGGTTTTGACTCGTAGATGACGAGTTGGTAGATGTCTGGTTGTATTTGTCCGAAACTCCAAAGAATGGCGTGGGCGTGTCGAGGGCTTCGCCTGCTTCCCACAGGGCACCTTCGCATGGTAACCTGCGCTTCACATCGGCACTGGTCAATGACAAATTCCATCCCGTGGCAAAGCTACAGAAGCGGTCCATAAGGAAAACGTTCCAGAACACACGTCTTCTCTCCTCGAGCTCGCTCCAGTCGCGGGCAGCAGGGAGAAAAGCGGCCCTCTTGATCTGGTTCTGGAACGTGTCTGCAGACCGAGGGTGGCCCTCATCCGCAGGTTCGACGCTGAGTTGAAGCTGCTCAACCGTGCGTGTCATGCTGCCCACGACAGACCAGGCACTCGGACTTCGTCCACTCCCGATGGTGTCAAAGGCGATGATGATGAGAGCTTGTAGGTTCTCCACCGAGAAAGACTGCATGCTTTGCAAGATGACAGCATCACGGCTGCGTTTTGCTCTCTGGGTGCGTGTCTCACGGTCGTGGCCGAGACAAGGGTCGTCGGAGAAGCGCGCACAGATAGACACGATGGCGTGGCATATCGTGGTTATTTGATTTCGCTGAGATGAGTCCCTCATGCGCTGACGAAAATTCCGGACATGCAACATGGGAATCCAGGGGTGGATGAGCCGAAAGTAAATTTCCACGAGCGAGAAAAGGACCTCGTCGGGAGGCAGCTCATTGTCGTCTCCTAGTTTCGAACTTGGCCGCGAGGGCTGCTGTTCTGATTGACGATACCGACCACCAAGTGCTGAGTCAACTTGTGTCTGAGGCTCATCATTTGGCGGCAACTGCAGAGCACCATCCCCGGACACCGAGGATAGCAGAGACTTTTTGAGCTGCGCCGTACGTTCTTGTAGCGAGGTTCCGGCCATGGAGCATCCGGAATCTCGTGGACTCGAATTGGATGCGCCTTCCGGTGCTATGTCGTCGAGTCGACGCCATATCTGGTTTATATTCTGTTGCCACAGCATTCCCTGCCCAAGGAACATGTTCTCGAGGGCGCTGATCCTCTGGCTGAGGTGCTCTATAGCGCCGGACCGCAGTCCTGGCTTGAGCTTTCTCTCATCATACACACATTCCAGGTCTTCAGCAAGGTTAGATCGTGCGATAGCCCTGGTCATTATTCGAATAGAGTGAATACTTACTTTGCCTCTCACACTGTGAACAAGGCAGTCGCCTAGAACATTTTGCCTTCTTCCGTCTACATGACTGGCAACTGGTGCGTGAACGTGCCTGTCAGTTTCCAGACTCGGATAGCTCGTGCCTCCACACCCCCTTTGGCGCGTAAGTCTCAATGTGAGAACAACTGGGAAATATCTTACGCTGGGCCGTCAAACTTTGATGCAGCGCTGCCGTCAGTTTTCCTCTTCTTCGTAGGTGGTGCCTCGTCAGCATCGTTGTTATCATCGCCTTCAGGGGCTTCCGGTTCGGCCCCACCCTCCTCAGGTTCGGAGGCTGAGGGGTCGTCGTCGAAAGCTTCGCCCAAATCATGCATGCTCTCAACAGTCTCGCATTTTCTGATAAGAACCTTGGTCGACGTGATTTGGACACGGAATGAACAGTCACAATGCCATCATTGTGAGTGATAGGAGGACTGATAACACCAACGCGACAATCCATGCAAAAAGGCTCGCTCTCAGACTTTACGTTGAACCATGGTCCCATCAATGCGGCTGTCTGGGAAAAACGAGAGTATGCCCACCCCCCGGGAAAATTCGCACCTACGCACATGCCACCGAAATTTCTTCAAGTTAACTTTAACCCTTTTTTAAATAGTTATTCCTTAATAACTTTTCTAAACCTTTACTAAAAATTATATAAAAAATACCTTTAAGATTCTTATTAAAATCTTTATAAATATAGATTTTTTATATATTTATTTTGTAAAGTTTTTATAATTATTATTTAAATATTTATCTTTTTATAACTCTTATAAATTTTAATTTAAGATTATAAAAAAATACTTTGAATTTCTTTATTAAAGTCTTTTTAAGAATATATTTTTAAAATAATTAATTTTAAAAGTTTTTAATTTATTTTAAAAAAGTATAATTTATTTATATTAATATAAAAAAAATATAGTTTTATAAAGATTTTAATAAGAATCTTAAAGGTATTTTTTTTATAATTTTTAGTAAAGGTTTAGGAAAGTTATTAAGGAATAACTATTTAAAAAAGGGTTAAAGAAATTTCGGTGGTACGTGCGTAGGTGCGAATTTAACCGGGGGGGG
>JUJX01000046.1:108190-304254 GCA_000800745.1 Diaporthe longicolla
CATACTCTCGTTTTTCCGAGACAGGGGCTTTTCCCTCTAACCGTTTTCATAACATTTCGCGGGGAAGTGGATCCAGGGCCCCGGGGACGGGACACACACTCACTCGAGACTCTTCAATGAAAACCGCGCCAATCACTCGCGTTGTAGCCTCTTATTCAAGGGTTGCAATACCACCCAGAAACCCAAGAAAGAAGGCATCTAAATAATGGTGTGGAAGTGGCTTCAACGGATTGCGGGGGGATCCGGGGTAGTGTGGGGAACGCACATGGGTGACAGCTGCCAGTCCGGCCACCGGAGGAAGTCCCGGAGTGTGCTCCGGTCGAGGTGGGCGGCCTATCATTCTCTACAGCCTGGTTGCTGTCTTCCTGCTGGCGTCTAGCTCGCTAAGATGCAAGTCGTGGTCTCACTCAGCGTACTCATGACCTGTCGGGAGAGCATGTCAGGAGAGTCTGGTGCGCTGAAATGCTGTGTTTCTCAGTACAGGCGGTACTTTGCAGTTGCTCCTTTCCCCCGGATCTTCTGCTACAGAAATTGCGGGACACCAATTGTGAGTACCGTAGCAGGGGCAGAGTCTGGCCGGCTGTGAATGACCCTTCCCTCCGCCAGGCTTGTTGTCTTTAGCAACATCGCTTGGCTTCTTGTTAGAGCCCGGGAAACATGGGCTGACTCCTGGCGTGGCTAAATTGCAGACCGAACACACGAGCTAGTCCGCTCCAAGTCTCGATAAATACCTGTTGGGATCTCGCCTTCGATTTGAATATTGAAATCTGCCCTTGTGGTTGTATTACCCTCGACCATAGAAATTTGCAGGCCAATTGCCAATTCATTGTCGCGAGATATCGGTATCTTTCTTCACGACTTGAACTAATCATGGAAAAGTCGAACTCGATACCTTCTGGTGATCATGATGAGATCGCTCTGACAGAGAGCCCTGGATCGAAGCCGCACTCGGTGGCGGAGCCTTACGAGAAGGCAGACGATGAGGTAAGTATCCTCCACCTTTCTACAAGTTTTGCATGCGAGGTTGGAGTGTATTTGGAATGTATCTCAGTGAGTGTATACCAAGGCAATGCAAGGCTAACATACCCACGAGTTATCAATTTTGCAGACCGCCCAGTACGCAGGCCACGAGGCTATCTATATCGACGAAAAGACGGACCGCAGACTCTTCTGGAAGATCAACGGGCGAATTCTGGTCTGCATGCTAGGCACCTACTTCTGCCAGGCGCTTGACAAAGGAACACTCTCGTTCTCCTCCATCATGGGAATTCAAAAGGATACACATCTCGTCGGACAGCAGTACAGTTGGCTTGGGACCATCCTATACATGGGTGTGCTCGTCGGCGAATACCCCACCAACTTCCTGCTCCAAAAGCTGCCTGTTGCCAAATATCTCTCTGCCAACATCTTCTGCTGGGGCGTGGTCATCGCATGTTCCGCTGCGTGCCACAACTTTGGTTCGTTGATGGCGGTCCGATTCCTGTTGGGGGTCTTCGAGAGCTGTGTGCAGCCTGCGTTTATTATCATGACTTCTATGTGGGTAAGTTTCGAACCCTGACGCTCGTATTTCGACACACGCAACATTGCTAACTCCGATCAACCTCACCGTAGTATACCAAAAAGGAACAGATGCTCTTGACGTCGATGTGGTATTGCATGATGGGAGTGCAACTCATGGTCAGTAGACGACTTGTGTCCCCATGGTTTACCAGAGCAAACTGAGGCTTACGCATCCTAGGTTGGCGGAATTATAGCCTGGGGCGTATCGCAATATGTGGGCCACGCGATTCTACCCTGGCAGCTCCTCTTCCTCACCCTAGGCTGCCTGACCTGCGCCTGGGGTCTCTTCGTTGGGTGGTGGCTCCCGGACACGCCTATGAAAGCCAAGTGCTTCGACGAGGACGAGAAGAGGCTCATGGTCGAGCGGGTCCGCGCAAACGAGACGGGCATCCAGAACAAGGTCTACAAGCGCTACCAAGCAGTTGAAGCTCTCACGGATCCTATCGTGTGGCTCTACGTTATGCTCCAGTTGACCTCGACCCTAGTCATCGGCGGATTGGGTGTTTTCTCCAACCTGATCATCTCCTCGTTCGGCTTCACCTACCTCGAGACACAGCTACTCAATATTGCACAGGGTGCTGTGACTATCATCGTGATGGTAGGCTCGGCTGCGCTGTGTACGTGGACTGATCAGACCGCGTGGGTTATGCATGTGAGTAGTCCTTGACGTCCCAAGTCATCGCTTGTTAGGCTAGGCCGTACGCATGCTAACAGCTTCTCTCGCTAGGCATGGACAATGTAAGCAATTAATGGGGAAAAGAGCCGTGTGGATGTCTCAATGCTGATGACATGTCTCTAGACCTCCTATAATTGGAACCGCTATCATTTATCACATCGAGCCCTCGGCTTCTACACGCGTTGGGCTTCTCATCGCCTTTTATTGCATGCAGTTCTACCTTGCTGAAGGCAACATGATATTCTCACTCATCTCACGCAACATCGCCGGACAGACCAAGAAGTCTACCGCTCTCGCCATGACTTTCATCGCATGGGCAGCTGGCAACATGACTGCGCCACAGGTATGTGTTTTCTTTGTACTTTTATGAAACTGGAGAACTAGGCATCCGACAAGAATTCGTGTTTATTTATGCCTCTGTTGCTAATACTGTTTCCTGTTTCCCAGATATTTCAGAGTGGCGATGCACCTCGGTACCACAAGGGTTTCACTGTCCACTTCTGCCTCTACGTGCTCTTTAACATCACTCTTGCCGTTACTCGTATCATCCTCACAAGGCGCAACCATAAAAAGAGAAGTTTGGCATCTCTGTCGTCAGAAGCTGCGCCGAACGGCGGTAATGACACCGCGGACTCCGAGAAGATTGGCCACTCCAATGCGTTTAAGGATCTCACGGATACTGAAAACCCCGACTTCAGGTATGATTTCTGAGGACATAATACCATGGGTTGGAGTGTCTCACTTGGATGAGAAGGTTTGAGCGTAGAAAGAAGTCAGAATCTCCAAATTGTAACCTTTCCCCTGGCTCGGAGTAACCATGTATGGGCTGAGGGCCACAGTTACACTGCGTGTTATGTGTTCAGTGGCCTCTTACGAGACACTGCGGTGTAATAATAGGCTGGTTGGAAGAATTTGAATACTAAACGAAGCGGAGATCAACTTGGGGCTCTCCGATCCCCCTCTGAACCAGAATCACATCAAGCACTGACTGTTGTTGATGCTTCACAAGACATTGCCCCATGTTGGACAGCATGACTATCCTAAACCATTGGTGGAAAGGGTACTGTAGAACGCATGTGGGCAGAGACATTTACAGCTCAAATTGGTTGTCTGTCTGAGACTCGACTTACAAGACTCCACATGTGCAGCAGTCTATGAGTGTATAAAATGGGCCGTTGTCTGCAAGGATTGGGAATGGAGAAATTCAGCGGCCAGCTTCCTAGAACCCATTTCTCATCTCCAAGTGCCCACCCAACCCACCAACAGCACAAACACAGAACAGGGTAAAACATGGCTGGCCAACCAACTACGATGCTCAAGATTACCGTGCTTCATTACCGGGACCAGTCCCACGATGAGGCGACTTGGATGAGGTGGTGGAATGAGGAACACATGCCCTGCATTATGCCCATTGCCATCAAGCACGGAATTGAGCGGGTCGAGCTCGTACGTTTACTACAATTTCCCCCATTAACAAGGACAATCGTCAACTGAACTCAAAAGCCCCTTCTGATGCTGACTGGGTGTCTCCGCATATAGTACACCACCCCAAGCAGTTTTAAGGATCAGTTCCAAGAGGACCTTGACAAGATCAAGGGCGGGTCTGACGAGGGCTGGAAGATGGCTCCATATGACGCGGCGTCAATCTACTGGACCACTGATTTCCAGAACATCCGCAACATGCTTGCTGATCCGGACTGGACGACCAAGGTCACGAAATCTTCTGAGGGATGGATTGATACGAAGAGCGCGGATGTGCAAATTGGGATGCAAACTAAATTCATCGAGAATGGAAAAGTCGTCTAAAGCACGCCAGGTGAGTTCCCATCTGGGACCGCTAAGGGGCTACTTCGGTAGCTCTAAAGTCATACATGCTTAGAGACGCTTCCAAATGCCGGTATACTTGGGAGCAATATGAGATCTGGAATGGAGAATTTGAGAATAAATCGAAATCAGGGCCACTAGAATATTCACACAGCACTGAGTCTCAAAATAGAATGCAACATCTCAAGTGTGCTTGGGTGAAGATGCTGCTGCTTTTCCCCAAGGTCTTCCAGTCCTTCTTTGATCTCACACTCTGAGAGAACGGCAGAAACGTGAAGTAGCCTACCAAAAATAACGCAATCGATCCTTGAAAGAAGCGATACTCATTGGAATACATCCTTAGCATCCGACTGTTTGGATAACTGCTTGCGTTTCGGAGTCATGCGTATATGGTACCTCAGAGTGCGGAACGTATCACCGCGTACGAGCCCCCCGAGACGCATCCAGATTTATCTTTGTGCGGGTTTCACGGCAGGCAACTGCTCAATCAAGACGACGGTCCTCGGTCACAGTTCACAACAGGTTTGATCAGTCCTATGCACAGAGCCTTCGATTCCATATCCTACTTTCGATAGAATCCAAGGCAAGTGTCGTGATCGGGGGTTGGGTGATAATTACTTTCTACTCAGTTCTGGAGGACTAGATGATGAAAGAGATGCCCGCACATAAGGATTGTGAAGGATCGTTTCCCAAGTTAGCAGGAAGCCCCACCGATGGTGGTACAAGGCAGCAAAGCCAACTGGCTGAAAGACGTCACCATGAACTAAGCCCAAATCGCCGTAGACGTCGAACTGCCCGTGAGTGTTCACGGAGCTCGCCTTACAGCCACACTGGCCGGTTTGACAAATGTTCAAACCACAAGCACCTCTTTCTGCAGAATGACAAAATGACTTCGGCACTGGATCAACCTCAGACCCCGTCCATTATCTGGCGGGACACCGCCCGGCCCGGGGACTACGAGAAGGCTCGCACCTGTCGACTCTTCAACGGAATCATCCCAGAAAGATATCCCACCGCCATCATGTTTGCCAAGGCAGAGCAAGATGTCGTGGCTGCGATGAAGGTAGCGATCGACAGGAGCATTCGTGTCTCCATCCGTGCAGGAGGCCACAGTTACGCGGCTTGGAGCGTTCGGGATGAGGCTCTGCTTCTAGACCTGGGCGGAATTTCTGAGCTAGATCTTGACCAAGCGACAGGCATCGTGCGCGTATCACCAAGTGTCACAGGACGAGAACTGGACAAGTATCTGGCGGCCAATGGCCGAGCGTTTCCCGGTGGACACTGCCCTGACGTGGCGATGGGAGGGTTTCTGCTAGGCGGGGGAATGGGGTGGAACACTAATGTGAGCATCTACCCTGTTCATCCTCAGAGGAGAGAAGTAACCAAAATGGATGAAGAATTGGGGCTGGGCGTGTGAGAGCGTGGCTGCCGTCGATGTGGTTACGGCCAATGGCCAGTTGGTTCGAGCGGATGCAAACACCAATGAAGACCTTTTATGGGCCGCCAGAGGTGGTGGACCGGCGTTTCCGGGCGTCGTTACAAGATTCCATCTCCAGACTCAATCGGCCCCTAGGGTAATGCGATCCTCTGTGTACGTGTTTCCGATCACACATTACAAGTCGGCATTGGGCTGGGCGCTTGAGGTAAGCGCTTGAGTCTTTTGAAATTTGTAACGCCTTAGATCATGCTGACCACCGCAGATCGCTTCTACTCTCGAGAACACAATCGAGCTCACTACTGTTGGAAGCTATCACGAGGGTATCCAGGACCCTTGCATTATGATTATCCTTCTGGCTTCGAGCGACAATGAGGACCTCATTCAGAAACTGTTGCAATTTGCAGAGGACTCCCGCCCTGATGGAGCATTTTCTGCATCAGTTTGCAAAGAAACAAGCATACAGCAAGAATACGACAACAAAGCCAAGGCGTATCCAGTGGGCCCGCGGTACAAAGTAGACAATGTGTTCCTACGCAATGATTCAGATATCGTCTCTGTTTTGGAGCCTTCTTTCACTACGCTCCCAACCAGGCAGTCTATGGCACTTTGGACGTCCATGAAGCCACGGAGCAATCGACCTCTTACAGACATGGCTCTTAGTGTGCAGTCAGACCACTATCTGGCTATCTACGTTCTGTGGGATGACAAGGCCGACGATACCAAGTGTGGATCCTGGCTCTCCAACGTGGTGGAGCAGGTGGGTGGCTACTCAATCGGCTCCTATCTGGGCGAGTATGACTTTCAAGCCCGTGGTTCTGACTGCTGGGGAGACGAACAATATGAGAAGTTGGTGGAACTCAAGCGCAAATGGGACCCCGATAACCGTATTTGCGGTTGTCTTGGGCTGGAGGGTCTCTGAAGATGTCGAAGCGATATTGAAAATTCTGGAATGAAAGGTTAGGCAGAAGCGAAGGCTCTGCGAGCAATGGAAGTCGTGAATCGCACGATCAGCCACGCGGATCTGGTGTATCGGATTCGACTGTATTGGTGCTCAGACAAAAGACCAACGTCAGAAATGTATTTTTTCAGATTCTCATGGGGAATGAACCGCAAAGCAAATGGGAGTATTCCGTTATAATTTCCTTCTAGACCCAATTCGCAGAATCCAGTTGACCTCAATGTTGTAATTGCATCGCTCGAGCATCTCGCAGTGTCGCAATTTGGAACCTGGCGTCGGGTGCTCCAATTAAACCCACGCGTCTCTTTCTTGATCCAGACTATAGCATGCTGTGCAAAAATCGCATTCATCGACAAGCATTTTGCAACGCGAGATTTAGTGCCACCTCACCGTGGAGAAAAGGGTTGGTGGGCGTTGTGTCCGACTTGCTCTTTTGACCATTTTATGTCCTTCGTGATACCAGCACACATACTGTGTGTCACTCCTGCCTGCCCTTTTATTTTGGCGCCGCAAAGCTTGGCTAGTATTATACAAGGTATTACACGAACAAGTCCTGCCAAATAGGAATGACACACGGTATAAGACCTGGGCAGGTGGCGCTCTGAGCGGAGTAACGATCGGCAAATTGTGCGCAGCTGAAGCAGGGCAATTCTGGCAATATGCAGAAATCATGTATGGTGGTGGGAACTGCTTCTTACTAGAACGGAGGTGAAGACAAGACGACTTATGAGAATATTGGCACCTTTGGTCATTATTTAACGACCTTAGAAGTTCGGTGGTCTCCGAAATCTCAGTGCATACGGAAATACATAATCCTGATTCCCCGTGCTGCCTTATATCCGTTAAAACCAGAATTTGGCTGGAAAACACTCTTTTCGGTAGTGCTATTGAGAATTTACCACAGTCAAGATGATGGAAACCTGGCGCCTGAACGTGGGGAATAAGAACGAGGCCCCAATCCGGCGAGCGTTTGATCCTGGGACGTCTCGGCCGATCGTGCAGCAAGCATGTAATACTTGTCGTGCTAAAAAGGTAAGTTGAGCCGGAATCCTTCAGCGACGTTCCGTTTATTTCGTTTGGCACCACTCCAGCTACAGACAGTGGCTAACTTAGATATTGGACGCAGCTTAGGTGCACAGGTGAAAAGACAGGATGTAGTCGCTGTAAGGCACTCGACAGGGTTTGTGTTTACGCAGTAGCTGGAAAGAAACGCCGTCGGGAGGCAGTTGTTCATGATGAGCCCCGGACAGTTCCAGCTCGTCCTGCTCTGACACGACCATCACAAAAACACGCCGCTACGAAAATGTCGCCTCCGTCCAGACCTGAGGAGCAAAGTGACCTCAACAGCCTGGGACGTGAGCATTTGGACCTCAACTTCGAAGGCTCCGAAATCAAGAGTATTGCTCATAGGCCCCCAACACCACTCAGTGACGGCCCTGGGGTATTCGACCAAGGTCAGGGACAGCCGCAGCCAGTGTTGACAATCTTCGATATTTGCTCAAGCGCAGACCAGGATGGTCACACATCGAGTCTGAACGAGCCGAATATCTTCGATCAGTGGCCTCTCATGGATGCTATTGATCTGGAACAGTGGGGCCCTACACTTGCCTCACCGCCGGACGAGCCAGCAAGACTGACCTCGGCGCCTCAAGACTCTGTGTTACCTTCCGGCTCCACTCCGGCGAATGAGGTATCACAACAGCCAGCCAACTTGATAGATCTCCTCGGCGGGCAGAACAACCAGTCGATCGCGGAACCAACTAGCCCAGCATTGAAATCTGGCCAACCATCGGAGGAAAACCGGCACACAGAGTGCCGCTGTCTCCAGCCCGTGGTATTCCTCATCGACGAGCTTGAAGCAGGTGGGAGTACGGTGGAGACCCAGGGAATCGATGCCAGCCTAGCTTCGCACAAAGAAGCTCTGCGCTACGGCCAGGCGCTCATCGAGTGCCAGCGCTGTAGGTTGCGTCCCGAGCACATGACCATCCTCAAATTCCTCACCGACAAGCTGGCCGGGCTTAGCGAGCAGATCGTCGCCGAATATACGCGCCGCATTTTGGATCCCGCGGCTTCTGCTGAAGAGATGTCGGTGTTGGGAAAGAGTACAGATCGTGATAGAAGTGGCGCGCCGTCGTGGCCGGCTGTGCTCGGCAGCTACGAGGTAGACTCGGCGCGGGAGTGGGACACGCTGATCGGGATACTGATCGGGTTGCAACTTGAGGCCTTGCACAAACTGGTTGAATCCATGAAGATCGTATCGCGGTCGATGCACTGGGACGCCATGTTCGGCAGGGCAATGGTTATGCAGGGGAGGATTGTCCCGATGATGTGTCGGATCCAGTCCTTGTGTCACCCCGGGGGTGGTACCGACGACGCCACTGTCTTCTGTGATCCAAGTTAGGTCTCGGTCGGTACGAGGCTGAAGTGGAATTCTTTTTCCAGGCGACGGGCGTTCTCGCCGTTCTTCCGCTCGGAATATTCTCCGTATAGAGGAGCATTGGAGCCTTTGCTATGCTTATTTCACTCTTGAATATGTGGACGACCTAGGGCAAATGAACATCTCACGACATCGAATCAATATCGAGAACTGACTGATGCCTTGATCTGTATGTGGTCGACGTTTGTAGGCAGATATCGTCGACATCACCACAAGATGGACATAGGCGATGTCCAAGGCAAGGTGATCCTCGTCACAGGAGGTATGAACTCATTAATTCTCATATTGCAGTGGTTGACTCCACACTAATATAAGGCGATATATAGGGACTGGAGGGCTGGGAGCACGAAGTGTTGTTGCTTTTGCCGAAGGCTATCCAGCACACATATACTTTACGGGTCGAAACAAAAACGCAGCGGAACGGATCATCCAAGAGGCATCCCAGTCCGGCTCCAACAATACACCGATAACATTTCTCCAATGTGACCAGGCAAGCCTGGCATCAGTCAAGGCCGTAGCCACCAGGATAGCCACGGAGCAGACCCGCCTGGATATCCTGATGGCTAATGCGGGGATAATGAACAAACCCGCAGGCCTGACCGAGGACGGCTACGAGGTTCATTTCGGCACGAACCACCTCGCCCACGCACTGTTCATCAAGATCCTGCTCCCACTCATGGAGAAGACCAGTAACAGAACCAGACCCAAGAACATCCAACACCCTGCCCCCCTTCCTGTCCCCAACAATGCAGACGCCCGGATCATCCTGCTGACAAGCACCGGCCTCCGTGGTGCGCCGCCGGGCGGCATACGCTTCGATGAGCTGCGTACGCCACAGAGCATGCTGGTCATGGGCGGGATGGTGCGTTACGGCCAGAGCAAGCTGGCCAACCTGCTGTATGCGCGGGAGTTGGCACGCCGCCACCCATCTGTCACGTCGGTGAGCGTGACGCCGGGTATGGTGGCCACGGATCTCGTCTCATCCCAAAGCGCGACGCACCGGGCAGTAATCTGGATCTCGGCTATGTTGATGCAGGGAAATCTCCCCCCGCCAGAGGAGGCCGTGCAGACGCAGCTTTGGTGCGCGACTGGGCCAAGAGGTGGGATCCGGAATGGTGGGTTTTATGAGCCGCCGGGGTGTCTCTCTGGTGTGTCTACAAAATATACTGAAGATGAGACATTGGCGAGCCGACTCTGGGAGTGGACGGATCGCGAGCTGGAGAAGTGGCTTTGAGACTATTCTGGTGGTGAGAACTTTTGAAATGTTGCGATTTGACTGTATCCATAGGAACCTTGGCAAAGTTGAATATTGGTCCCATTCATTCATAAAAAGGGGTTTGTCTGAATTTTCAACTGTGACTTTAGGATGAAAAAAAAAATGAATCATGTATGAGGTTCAAACAACCAAGAGATCAACACAAAAATGATTAATGATACTGGTCATGGGAAAACCATACTGAGGGTGCGCCACTCCTTCTCACAGAAGCTCTCACTGCTCCAATCTTGCGTCGCAACCGCACAGGGACGAGCTCCCCAGGTGGCTGAGAGCCCATCCCAAAGAACGACTCATCCATGCACGGTACACCATTCAGAATCTCCATATCGAAATAAGCAGAGAACACAGCCACACTCCCAAGCATCTTGATCTTGGCGAGATGACGACCAGGGCACATCAGAGCGCCGCCTCCATAAGGGATCCACGCTCCTTCGAGGCCTTGGGTAGAGAAGCGCATAACGTTGCGGTCAGCAGCACTAAAGCTGTCACTCCACCTTTCTGCGTCCGACGTGTCCTGGACAAGGAAGCGCTCGGCCCAGAACTCATCCAGCGGCCGCTTGCCGCGGTCAGTCCGTGTTGGTCCCCACGCCTTGTCCGAGTTGTGCGCGATGTCAGTTGAGATGCACACTAGCCCTCCGTCACGCATCGTGTAGGGCCCGAGCTTGTAGTCGCCCACGGTAGGGGAGCGGTTGTGGAACAATGAGACGCGCTGGCGGAGGACCTCTGCGTAGACAGACTGCAGGAGTGGGGAGGACAGCGTATTTGTCAGGTCGAAGCAGAGTGCTTGCGCTTCGATGACAGTGCTGCTGCTGTCGGTCATGATGCTTGTTGACAGGATGCCTCGGACCCGGTCCAGGAGGTTGCGGTCGTTGTAGATCTCCATGAGATTCCAGAAGGCAGCGGGAAACGCGTTTGCGCTCGTCCTAGAGATAATTGTTGGTTAGTCTCTGTGGTATGTCCGTAGAAGCTCGGCTTGACTCACGCAGTAATTACGAATAAGTCGTCACTCGCCAGAGCATCGTCATCCATTGCACCGGAATCCTGGCCCCACTGCTGTCTGACCTTCATCCATTTGCTGCCCCAGAACTCGTCCCAGTCAGGGTCATCGGGTCCATTCAGTCGGTAGGCAGAGTGTGCTCTGGCAAATACATGCCAGCGTTTGATGGCGCCGAGCACACGCTGTCGTGCTGCATATGCTCGCGGAGCTAGGATACGAGGGTAGAATTTGGAGAGGGTCGGAGACTGGCCATGGAATTCCCAAAAGTCTTGGACGAAGCTTGGGCTGAGCCGAACCAGGTGGGGGCCGCACAGCGCAGTGATGGCTGATGTGAAGAGGCGATGGGTCCACCATTGGTAGAAGTCATTCACACGAACCCAGCCTTCCGCGTCGACTGGGCCGTCTAGATGACATTTGCTGAGCCCTTCTGAGAGAAATTCGATGAAACGATCCCCGTGTGCTTTGAGACTATCACCTTGGAGGAAGCGCAATGCCGTCTTGTGGTGGTGGTGCCATACTCTTAGATGACATGGCACTATCGACCCAGGCAGAGGGGTAGTACCTATACCACTTTTGTCGTCTCTGTAAACGTCTACCGTACATCAGTTTGTGCATCTACTTGAACAGGTCCAGTGCATACGTACGTATTGCGCTTCCTGGGGTGCCGAACATTTGCTTCATGATACGCACGGCAAAAGCCTTGTTGGTGCACGTACGCGTGGCTCTGAGAAGCGATCCATATGTCTCCGTTTGGAACAGCAAGTATGCCTTGACTGGACCCAACTTGATCGTCACGGGTGCGTTGTCGCCATATCGGCGGCTGTTGGCAGGTATTGTTCAGTTACAGAGCGGCCAATTAGTCGTGTGGGAAACATTGGGACTCACGAGACATCCTCAACGAAGCTCCTTCGCTTTAGCAGGAAGGACATCCAATTGCCTACGAAAGGGACCCAATATGGATTCAAGGGTGGCTCCCTCCCATACCTGGAATCATTTAAGCTAGTGTATGATTTCAATGTGGTGAACAAGTATGTCACGGGACAAACAACGATGAAAATGCAAAGAAGACACAGTTCCCAATGGACCAGTGTTGCTGTGAAGCCGGTCTGTACAAGCGTGTAGACTGCCATGGCTTGTAGTGAAGTCAACTACTCGCAAATGCACTCCGTGGACTCTAGTTGCTTCCAGCCCAAAGCAAAATTAGTTTGAGGATTGATTCTCTGTGCCGGTGGGTATCCCCCTGAGGCAAGAGGCTTGACTGGGTGGAGGCGATACTACTGCAGCAAGTACGCCATAATTGGGTTCCCGATTGCCGCGATGTATGGGAATACATGGCTGAGACGAGGTATCAAAGCCCCAGCCACACGCGCTCCGGAGTTCCACAAGAGGTAATCAATTGATCCGGCACCTTCCAACTTATCTCCCATCCCAGAACAAGCTTGTTCCGGTCGGCGAGTACTGGGTTGAGCAAGCGCCGACAACCTGAACCAGGCAGTGTCCACTGGATATCGATCTATTGCAGATCTAGTTGTACAATCGGTGCGGTTGAGACAAGCTGTGATACCCACGAAGTAGACTACAGCCCCACGATGACCTTGTGGGAAAAAATGAGACGATTGAAGCTAAAGCTACCTGCTGACGGGTAGGCGCACGGGACCTTACTGAGGGGTAGATCTTAGCGAAACTTAGAGATCGTTTGGACGAGGATGAGATTGCCAGTGACGTGATCTGTGCTTACTGCTGTTCCGAGCTGCTGACCTCTGGACTTCGGGCCTGAAACCTGAACAATTCGAAGTTTGAGGTGTCTAGAGACTAAGATCATTGGTTACCTAGGTAATTGAGTCATAGAAACCGTGATGATGGCCGCAGCTTTCCTCATTGAGGGCATAATCATAGCGGTGCGTTGGGACCTCGAAGAGCGCTTGGCGGAGCCCAGCATCTCATGACTGACGGATGAGTGCCACAATTACAGGCCCTGACGTACGCTGGTGCACGTTGTTTCTACGACCTGTGCCTCCACCCATTGTCGAACTTTCCGGGACTTTTCTGGGCGAGGACCTCGTTGGCGAGTGTCTCCCTACCAATAGAGCGCATGGAATGTGCCATTGAGCCACCGGCGAGGGCAGCTCTGGAGGTTTTGGCAGACCATGGGTGGGCGGTCACACAGAGTGATGCAGGAGCAACACATGAAATATGGTACGTGCTTGAGTACCAAACCCCCAAATTCATACCAGCCGCAGACCTCTGAACAAATCGTTCTCCGGTCCCTTAGGTCCCGTCTTCCGGGTGTCCCCCAACGAGCTTGCCTTCGCATCTGTCACATCCTGGCAGGAAATATACGGTGTCCCACCGGCTGGACGGTCCCATCTGATCAAGAGCGGGTTTTATGACATATTCGGAGCCGATTTCGACGTCCCGTGTATAGTATCAGCGAGAAATCCCACTGAACATGCTAGGAAGAAGAAATCCCTCGCCGCGGCGTTTTCTACAAAGGCTCTCACCGCCCAGGAGCATATCGTGCAACGGTGTTGGGATGTTTTCATCTCCAAAATTGGCCTATCAGTCAGCGAGGACCTCAAGGGGTCAACGTCGTCAGCTGGTTCGAGATGGCCACATTTGATATTCTGGGTGAGATGGCTTTTGGGGAGAGTTTTGACTGTATCGAGAATGGTAAGGGCCAGTTACCCCTGCACCAAAAATTCATCATTGTAGCTTTCGTTGCCTTCAGGCCTGCTCTAACTACCAGTATCCACAGAGAATCACCATTTCTGGCTGGAACTCATTCTGGACCATATGGTGGAAGTCACCTTGCTCGACAATCTGCGACGGTTACCGTTGCTGTCCGTTCTTGCTCGCTACTTCTTGGCCCCTATAACTGCCCGCGTCCGTCGAAAGCATGTCGCGTATAGTAGGGCTAAGGTTCAGAAGTAAGTATCTGTTGGTCCCGAGGTCCGAATTAGTGTACATCGTCTAACATATTACATCTAGGAGACTCGATGCGACCAACACCCGCAACGACTTCCTGACCAATGTGGTTTGCAAAGTCAAGGATGGCGAGATATCGCGAGAGCAGCTGACGGCACATGCGTCCACACTTATGTGAGATCCCTTCATCTCCTACACTTCATCTCGAACAAGAGCTACTGAACACCGATGTTACAGTATCGCGGGCGGCGAGACCACGGCCCACACTCTGTCATCGGCAGTATACTATCTTCTGAAAACGCCAACGGCCTGGAAAAATTGAAATCAGAGGTTAGAGGACGCTTCAGGTCTTATGAGGAGATTGATGCCACTGCCGCCTCCCAGCTGCAATACCTACAGGCCGTGATTCATGAAGCTCTGCGCATCCACCCCTCCGGAGCTCAGGGTTTCCCACGAATCTCCCCCGGGGTCTACATCGACGACCGGTACATCCCTGCTGGGGTAAGCATATTTTTGTGACGCATTGAGAGCCGAGCTGACAGGCACAGACTGAAGTTTTCACGAGCGCTTGGGCGGTAGTTCACGATCCTGCCAATTTTCACAACCCGCTAGCTTTCAAACCAGAGCGATGGCTCCATCCAGATTGCAATGATGTGAAAGAGGCCAGCCAGCCGTTCTCACTCGGGTATCGAGCGTGTCTGGGAAGAAAGTAAGGGTCGTGGCCAGTCGTTGCTTTTTCGAATAGTACTGACAAATTTGAAATAGCTTTGCGTGGATGGAGATGAACTTATGTCTTGCAAAATTGATCTTCCAGTATGACTGGGAACTCGTAGATGAGAACCTTGACTGGGAAGCTGCCTCGCGATTTTACATTATGTGGAAGAAAGCTCCGATTTATGTCAGGTTCATCCAGTGCTCTACATAGGCAGACTATAATTTGGCAAGCACTCCGAGTCTCTCCCTAGGCTGGAGCAATCGATGGACCGGATGGCTGGTTGTGGAAAAAAAAAGAAACGAAATTCGAAAGTCTAAGTTGTAAGATTCTTTCGATTCTAGGCCGTTTTCCATCAGACTCCGATGACACTCCTGCACAATTAGGCCCCTTTCCAAAATGGGCCAGCGCGAATCGAACTGAGCTGTGAGCTAATGGTAGAGCCGGGATTTTGCATCTAGACCAGTCAGCTGAGGCGTAAAATCCCTTCTCGTCCGACGCCTCGTATGGCTGCACGAAAACTTCTCCACGTGGCAACAGCAGTCCCGTTCTCCCCGAAATCTCTCAATAAGAAAGTAATGCATCATGACTGGAGATATCAGTCGCCAAGTCCGGTAAGTTGAGTGCACTATTGACAGCTGAAAGATGCACAGCAGCTCGTAATAGATACGTAGGATGGAGTAGACGGAGTAGACAACTCTAGAAGATCCATGTGAGCGGAACTATATCAAGACAAGAATGCCATAGTTGCCGAGAAATTGAGAAGTTTATATCATTCAAAAATCCGAATCTGTTTGGATTACAAGGCAACTTGAGCTACGCATTTTGCTGCGATGCTATCTTCTCTTCTCTTGTTCGGCTCTCTGCCTGGATTTGTGGAGTCAAGCCTTCAGCCCAGAACCAGAGATGGCTCTGCGACCTTGGCTTGCGACAGACTTGCAACACAGTTTACTGATAGCGTCATTCTGCGAGGAGCGAGCGATTACCAGAATGCTTCCACCGGTTGGTCTCAGCCTACCCAAATGTCTTGCAATTAGTGCATCCTACGTTCCTAACAATTCACATAGCAATATTTTCCAACACATGCATCTTGTCACCAAACTGCGTGTTCGAACCTTCTTCCGCCTCAGAAGTCAGTGCGGCCGTCAAAATAATCAGGAAGTCAGCCTCTCACTTCTCCGTCCTGTCTGGAGGGCATATGCCCGTCCCTGGCGCGCAGTCCGTGCAGCCTGGAGTCATGATCTCGCTCGCGAGGCTCAATGCACGAGAGCTTCGAGAGGGCTCGAACATCGCCAGCATCGGACCAGGTCAGGTCTGGCGAGATGTCTACCACTGGCTGACAGGGTACGGTCTTGCCGTGAATGGGGGACGCTACCCGTCCGTTGGTGTCGGCGGCTTGCTCGTTGGCGGCGGGATCAGCTACTTCAGCAGCATATACGGATGGAGCTGCGACACGGTCGTGGCATACGAGGTCGTGCTCGCAGATGGCAGCATTGTGGAGGCAACAGCCGCTGGCGCACACGCGGATTTGTTCTGGGCTCTCCGTGGCGGGCATAATAACTTTGGGATCGTTACGCGCTTCGATCTCGAGACCTTTCCCATGACGTCCGCCTATTATGGTGGGACAATCTGGGACGGCGAGAACGCGTCAGCTCAGACGCAATTCTTCTCGGCTCTTGATGCCTACCTGCTGCCCGGAGGCGGAGTCGACGACCCCAACGTCGCCACGAGCGCCATAGTGTCGGTGGCACCCGGGAGTGGCGCTTCTCAGCTGATCAGCATCCGATTCGCGCCCGGGACCGACGAAGATCCCAAGGCGTTTGAAAATTTCACCGTCATCGACGCGCCAGTGTTACAAGCCACAGGGGGACATGTAGCCCCGGCCTGGACAGAGATCCTGGACTCTCTGGAGCAGACAGGAGCTCGAGGTTTCCGCCGGCTTTTCTGGTCTGTCAGCTTCAAGCCAGATCCGCGCGCGATACGGATTGCCAACGACACAGTTGTCGGTCTGGCATTTACAGAGCTTGCGAATGTCCCGGGGGCTGTTGTCGCCTTGACCTATCAGCCGATCTCCAAAGATTGGCTTTTTGCGTCACAACGGAGCGGTGGGAACGTGATTGACCTTGACCCCAGTTCGGGAACCTTTGTCGGTAAGCTGTCCAATTTTCGAAGTGCGAGATCTCTCGTAGCGGGAGGGTCGGCTTTGGCAAGAAAGCACTAACAGGCTTGTATTTTCCCAGCTGCCTTGATTTCATGTACTTGGGACAACGCAGCTGATGATGAAAAAGTCAACTTGTTCGCGGAACAGGCTGCGTCAGTCATCATTGAAGAAACCGCGGAGTTGGGGCTCGACTACGACTTCATTTATCTCAACGATGCTGGCCCTAGTCAGAAGCCGTTTGAAAGTTATGGGGGAGGCAAGAGTCTGCCGCGGCTCATCCAAATTCGGAACAAGTATGATCCAAACGGATTTCTACAGAAGTATTTATCTCACGGCTTCGGAATAGAGTAAATCTTTGTAAGTGGATAAAACTTTGTCAAGACAAGGAAAGGGAGTGGATGAGCTTTATGGTGGTATTTTGGGCGTACTCGTGGGTGATGTCAAAAGCTTGATTTTGATAGACACAGTCTTGATGCCGAGGATGTCTCATGTTACTTGGGGAATGAGTGACCGCTCAGTTAACCGCCCACAATTCTGAAATATTCCAAGAATTCCAAGTCTTTTACCAGCATTTCCATTTCTTCAGTTTTCAGCGAGACAAGAACCTCGAATCCACCTGCTACCTGCATTGGTAACACGACACATCTTCGACAGACCGCATCGAACTCACGTGCAGGGGTTCGAATGAAGTCCGGTCGACCATGCCCCAACAACAAATTATCACCAAAGCTGATATCAAAGGCGCTAAGTCCGACCCAGCTAGTGATGCAGACTTCGGCTCCCTCGAACGTGGCAAAAGGGTGCCGAAGGCTCTTCCCGTAGTCTTGAAGACCCGAAGCCAGTCCAAATGCATTGAGGGCTTCTCGCAAATCAATGGTATCAAGAGACCCACGAATCGTCTTTGCAATGGTATATAAGCTGGTGTCATCGCTGATCAGATCGCCAACCGCCATCGAAGTTGTTGCGATGAACACGAGTGTTCCCATATAACTCCACGGTAGCGGATCGCCGATCAAAGCTCGGCCGTCAAGCGTCGTATCCAACAAAGATTTGGAGTCAGCCATATATGCTTGACTGGATGACCCAGCTGCTTTTGCACGTGCTCGGATGATGCAGCGCCATAGCAGCGCCATAAGCGCATCATTGGCAGTAATCTTCGCTGAGGGCTTCGTTGAAGGGCGATGTGAGGTATCTTCCGCAACGCACAGAAAGGTCAGGGCTTCAAAAGCCTCTGCTGACATGTAAAAGATATTTGTCTCCACTTCTGGCGTCTGAGTCGTCGAGAACTCTTTGCCAAGAGCAGGCTCATTGGGTGGTAGGAGGCCGATGAGGCGCCATAGCTCTCGCGATTCCACGTCCGTAGCTTTTGGCCTTCTTTCTCCTTTATCGGCCCAGATGCGACCCAGAATTGAATAATCGCACGAATTGGGATGAATATCGATTGGCGGCCCCAACTCGCCACACTCTTGGATAGCCCGCGCGTTGCATGTCCAAAGCTTCACAAGGAGTGAAGCGCTCATCCCGTCTATGAGCGGATGGAAGATGCCCACGGCGAGGAGCAACCCCGACTTGACGTAGTTGGCCTGAATGGTCAATGCTGATGCGCCAGTGCTTGTCAAATCCCAGTCGAGCTGTGATTTGGGCAGCAAAGCCTTTCCGTTCAGCAAATCCTGGCACAGGCCGTCTTCTGTGAGGTCTTCATATGTAGACCAAGAGTCTGAGATATCATTGTAGACGACCTCAGGAATCCAGTCCTCATTGTTTCGTGCTACAAGCCGCCCTGTAGAGATCTCTGCCCCATCTGGTGGTATGGTAAAAACCCTGGAGCGAAACACCGGCAAATCGTTGCATGTTTTCACCAGACTCTTTTGTAGAACCTCGTGGACGGGCCCAAAGTCTACAGCAGATTTTAATCCAAATGTAAGGATAAAATTAATGTAGAATCTCGGCATGACATTGTCCATCGGACTTAGTGGTGTCGCCTCTTGCTCGCCCATTTTGTCTGTAGCTTGACTGAAACTCGTCGAGTGCAGAGTCAACTCAATTGGTTCCCATTGAAAGATGTGGCAGCAAGAGGAGTGACAACCCCTGATATTTGCCAAGGCCCTTGAGCTGGAGTGGCTTGGTGTCTGCGTATGATGCAAGCGAGGACTGCCCACACAGGCGTACATCACGCCGGACAGGGAACCGCATCAGTGCGACGACCGGCAATTACCATAATAGGGACGGCAAATTTGGAACACGGCAGAAAGAAGGGGCCGGTCATGGATGGCATGCGTGTGACACCCATGTACGACAGCATCGGGGAAATTCAAAAAGCTTCGGTGCTATTCCTGTGAAGGTTGCAGATGAATGGGACAGCCGTGAGGGTCTGGAACTTGCAGCGGTCGCTCGAGTGTCGCCTGAACGCCAGGTGGGTAGTGCAATTCACATGGCCTCGGATGAGTTGATAATCGATGCTTCTGGGAAACGTGCTTTTGTCGAAGACACGTTCATTTGAAACCCCAGAAGAAACAGACCGCAAATATCATCTTATATGCATGACAGTAAGCATGATGGACCTCCGACTCTCTCTGCCGGCTATGTTGGCAGCCTTGTTCTTTACCTGGAAGCTATTCCACCTTGTGCGAAATATCCGACTGGCAAAGCAGACAGGCTTGCCGTATGCGGTTTCTACCATCCACGAGTTAGAAACTCTAGCTTTCTTCACCGATGTCTTGCTCCGCTGGTACTGTCATGAGCACCTCATGAGAGGCCAGGGATGGCCAGATTGGGCTCGGTTCATGGTCAAACAATGGCACTATGAGGACAAAGGCCGAGCGCACAGAGAATACGGGCCAGTGTTTCTGGTAGTCTCCGCGGGTGGCATAATTTGCTACTCGGCCGATGCAGATGTCTCTCTTATTATGGTGACCAAGAGAAAGACAATTGTCAAAATGCGAGAGCTGACGAGTGAGTATTCGAGGCTCTGGTCTCGTTGGTATCGGCCTCAGCTCACAGAAAGACAGAGATGATCGAGCCGTTTGGTCCGAACGTAGCATCTACTGATGGGGAGCAATGGCGGCCCCATATTCGAATCACAATGCCTTCTTTTGGAGAGAAAGTGCAAAGCCTCGTCTGGGACGAGACTGTACGGCAAGCTGACAGTCTGTGCGAGTCATGGGCAGGGATCGGCAAAATCGGGATTAAAGAGAGCATTTACTCATTAACTATGAACACGATGTCATTCGCTAGCTTCGGATGGAGCGTTGATAGGACGCCGGGACGAGACTGCATCCCTTCAGGCCACCGAATGTCCTTGGTGGAGGCGATGTCGAAGGTTATTTCACACCAACCAAGCATTCTGCTATTACCGAGATTTCTGTTGCCCATTTTACCGGGAAAGACGGCCCATTTTGCATGTTCAGAATTTGAGAAGTACATGGATGAATTAATTGCTCACGAAAACCGACTACTCACACAAGGAAGCTCGGGAGAGCTTCGACGGGAGACACTCATGACCGCGCTTCTCCGTGCACGCCGCGAGTCTGTGGATGACACACAGTCCCAAGTGAAGACCGGCTTCAGCTTGACAGACCGGGAGATCAAAGGCAACATTTTCATCTTCCTTCTTGCGGGTAAGTAGACTTTCGCCTGTATTTCAAAACAGAGAAGGCTTTGTGGACATTCTGACCCTGAATCTAGGCTACGATACGACTGCGAACACAATGATCTACACCTGCGCCGTTCTGGCTATCTACAACGACATTCAAGATAAGGCGCGGCAAGAAGTAGACAGTATTTATGCCAAAATGGGCGATCACCGAGACTTGTCCTATTCGGAGCACTATCACTGCTTCCGCTACCTGCTTGCGGTAATGGTAAGGAGATTTCACATCCACCTCAGAGAAAAAGTCTCGATGGCCGAGCAAGAATACTCACAATAACAAGTATGAGGTTATGAGGGTGTTTCCTACGGCTCTCGCCATAACACGCCAAACGGAATCAGCTCAAGAGGTGAAGATGCCTGGGCACTCTAGCAACAGTGGCGCCAGAGCTTCCCTACCTGCCGGTACAATTTGTATCGTTAACAACACGGGAACTCACTTCTCTGAGGCCAATTGGCCTTCACCTCACATCATCGAGCCTAGACGGTGGCTAGCCCAGGACCCCAATAAATTTGATCCGCTCAATCCATCCTCATCGCAAAGCGAGGAAGCAGCCTCAATTCCCAGCCACACAAAGGGCACGTTCATGACATTCAACGAGGGCCCAAGGGCGTGCCTGGGCCGTAATTTCACCCGGGCTGAATTCTTGGCATTCTTCTCCCGTCTGCTACGAACCTACAAGTTGGAGCTTGACGAAGGCGTCTCGGGTGCCGCCTTGGAATGGACGCTCCGATGCTGCAGTGCGGGCTCTCCACTCACGCTGACGCCACCTAATGATATCAAGCTGCGCCTGGTTCCCAGAGAGCGATGATGGACTTTTGGGCAGAAGCCAACTCGGAGCACCGCGGGAGAATATTGAGCCGCCCCAGCCTGAGAGAGCTGGTCAGGTTCTCAAAGCTGCGGTGGCCACGGCTGGAGAAATCAGGTTTCAGTCGTGATGTAGCACGCTGTTCAAATGAAATCGCTCGTTTATCAAGCCAAGTTAGATCACGTTGAACACAGTCGGCGATACGTGTTCGATGTGAAACATCACAGCGCATCTTCATGGATCTATAGAGGCCGCTGTGCTACCTGTTCAGCTTGCCACAATTTGGACTGGTGACCAGGCCCGGGGTTGCTTTGTGAAACTAGGAGACAGGCATTAAAACAGGGCAGGCATAGTAACACATACTTGCAGGGAACGCAGAGTGGGTGCATATCATGTCTCTCTTGCTTTCAGAGTCCTGCGGCGAATTCCGGCCTCGAACCATTCTCCCCATCAATCAGTTTCCACGGTCTCATGAGCAAGATTTTCCTGGAAAAGCTTCCCCCTTGTGGTAGATATGCCTCAGCAGTGGCCGGAGTGGACACCCAACTGGCTTATCGCGACTGTCGAGGCAACTGTCGAATCATCGCAATACTCTCCATGGAGCACTCCCCGAGATTCAGTTATCTCTAGGTCAGCAGTTTCCATTGCAAGAAGGCGATCTAGTCGATATACTTCTTTCAACGGGGATCGTGTTGATACGCCTGATACTACTACACACGGAGGCAACACATATCGACTCAGTTCCCGCCAAGCCATTAGTCGCAACAGTGGTATTGACGAGATTTTACGACCTCCTTCCTCAGTAGCAGGACCGGAAAGACAATCTGTCGTCACCGAATATGGCCGAAACACCCCTTCAATCCCACGGCCGTTGTCGCCAATGTCGATGGCAGACAGCCAGACTCAGTCCACTCAAGACTTGGCCGCTTTCCTGTCCTCCTTAACCCACTCCTCCGACCGCATGACTGAAGTCACATTCGCCGGGCAACACGATGCGGCAGTAATAGAACCGTCGGCGACGCCACCTATAGAAACAAGTCAAGGCTTGAAGGTTGGCACAGCGTCGATATCACGGGCGTCTGTCTCGGCAGCCGATGACGAATCAAAGGAAGATGAATCTCAATATCCCACGACATGGGTTGCAACTACAATTACACTTGGTATTTGCCTAGTGTCATTTGCGACTGCGGTGGATAACACCATAATAAGTCCGTGAACGCCCCGGAACCTCATCTTGACCGAGCACCACTGACTCCTCCCTTCAGCGACGGCAATCCCTAGCATAACGAGCGAGTTCAACACACTCAACGACACCGGCTGGTACGGAAGCGCTTACCTTCTCGCAAGCTGCGCGCTGCAGCCTACATATGGAAAAATCTTCACCTACTTCCACGTCAAGTGGACATATCTCTCTGCACTACTGCTATTCGAGGTCGGTTCTGTAATATGTGCAACCGCACCTAGCTCCCTAGTCCTCATTATCGGGCGAGCAGTTGCGGGTCTGGGAGGTGCGGGCCTGACATCCGGAGGCTCAACTATTATTGCAAGTTCTGTGCCAATACACAAGCGAGGTCTGTTTAACAGCTCCCTTGCGAGCACCTTTGGAAGTAAGTTCACCGTTTCAGCACTCATACGGTGCTCACTCGTCTATTATTCCCCCTTGCCCGGAGCTACCAAAGTCATTATCGAATAGCGCATGAACTTATTCTAACATACATGTCGCAGTCGCTTCCGTCACCGGCCCCTTGCTAGGAGGTACGTTGACCGACAAGCTGAGCTGGAGGTGGTGTTTCTGGATCAACCTTCCATTAGGAGCGGTTGCTTTCCTGGTAGTCGTTCTAGTTTTCAAGCCTCCCCGGCGACAGGCGACCTCACTCCCAATCATGGACCGTGTGCTGCGGCTTGATTTCATGGGATCTTCCGCCTTCATCCCAGGTATCATTTGCCTGCTTTTGGCCTTACAGTGGGGTGGGACAGTGTATTCCTGGTCCGACTCTCGAGTATGGGGCACGCTGCTGGGTTTCGTCCTCCTGATCGCTTGCTTCGTCGGCATACAAATTTACAGACAGGATAAGTGAGTGCAGATCAAAACAAAGAAAGTCATTTTGAACGTCTTTGTACATGTCTGACGCGGACTTTAGTGCCCTTATTCCGCCCCGAGTACTGTCCAAGCGTCCAGTTCTCTCCAGTGTCATCTTCCAGGCCTTGCTGTGCATGGGGATCTACGCACACTTCTACTATTTACCGTACTATTTCCAGGTAGTCCAAGGTACAGATGCTACACAATCTGGAATTCGTACTATCCCATACGTCACCTCTTTGTCGCTGTTCGCCATCATAGCAGGAGCGCTGGTTCAGTTTCTGGGCTTCTATGCCCCCTTCATGTGGCTGGGTGCAGCAATGTTTACCATCGCTGCCGGTTTGCTGCATACCTTACAACTTGAAAGCCCTCAAGGGATGTGGATTGGATTCCAAGTGCTCGCAGGTGCAGGCGCAGGTGCAGCATTTCAGATGCCACTGCTCGCGGTGCAGTGCTCGGTCGCCGAGACAGATGTGCCGGTCGGAAATGCCATGGTTGGCTTTTTCATGACATTGGGAGCGAGCATCAGCGTATCCGTTGCTCAGAATATCTTTTCTAATAGCCTGGGTCGCGGATTGTCTAGCATACCCGGGCTGAACCCTCAGCAAATCATCGATGCTGGCGCCACAGGGGCCAGGAAGGCCACGCCGCCGGGAATGCTTACCTCCGTCTTGCAGGCCTACAACGACTCTATAATGGCAGTCTTTGTCTTTTCCATATCAGCTGGGGGCTTGGCTTTCCTGTGCAGCCTATTCGCTGGTTGGAAGTCGGTCAAGTCACGAGTTGAGAGCCCGGCGGAACTAGGGGCGTAGGGAAAGTTTTGTGAAGCCCCGTGAAGCATAGAGTAATATTAGTTTACGAGTTATGTATGGATAGATTCTAGAATTAATGAGGTGGACAAATGTTACTCGATTTCCCTTGGGCTCGCTTCCACGGGATAGTGCACATGTGCTGGACCGAGTCAGCAAAATTGTACAACTAGGTATGCGGTATTCGAAACTGGACCGGCAACTTACGAGGCCATAAGTGTCCTAAAAGGAAATACCAATTAAATTCAAGTTTGCTTCGTTGTTATCGGGAAAATCATCCAGGGTAGGACCGCCGACTTCCCAAGGGTTCCAAAAGGACAATGTGAATCGGAATTTGGTTGAATGTAGACTTCCGCAAGGCATCAATTCCTGTTCCACCGCCTCGGTCGCCGCTAAAGATTTCGTCCGCTTGATTTTGAGTAGCTCTCGTGCTACAAGGGCGCGGACTTCGGAGATTGCTACAACAGGGAAACAGGCATTCAGTTCGGAGTTGCAACGGTTTCTGTATCCAGATTAAGTTCACCAGAACGCTCAACTCGGTTCATCCCGAGCCTTTCGCACAGCGTCACCCCCATATTGCCTAGCCCATGCAAGCTCTCGAAATGAATCAGATCATTGTACCGTTTGCAATATCAATTTTCAAGCTCAGCAAGCCGTGTGAGAGCCAATTGTCTACGCACGCTGAGGCAGCAAGATCTTGAACGACAACCCAGAATCCGGACTCAACATTCCTCACATCATGGCAAACCATGAGTCGGCAACCGATGACGGCCTTCGAATGCAGTCGTCAGTCAGCAAAGAAGATGGCTTAGAGCCAGCCACAACCCCCCTGGCAATTGTCGGCATGGCCTGCCGTTTCGCGGGTGGGGTCAGCAGTCCAGAGAAGCTGTGGGAATTCGTTTCAAAGGGGAAGAATGCTTGGTCTGTGGTTCCAGAGGAAAGGTTTCACATGCGCGCCTTCCATCATGACCAACCCGAGAGATCTGGAAGAGTAAGTAGTCAGATTGAAGTGCCTCAAAAGGAGCTATCTCAGGAAAAGAGTAATAGTAACGACCAGTAGACGCACATCCGCGGGGGCTATTTCATGGAAGAGGATATAGCACTTTTTGACACATCGTTCTTTAATCTTTCAGCCGAGGCCGCTGCTGTAAGTCTCCCCAGACACTTGGTGCCAGAACGCTCTCCATCTAAAATCACTACCAGGCAATGGACCCACAGCTTCGAATCTTGCTCGAGCTGACCTTTGAATCCCTTGAAAGTGGTGAGGCCTTCGCACTCTTTTCTGTTACCGGATAAGACTCTTAATACGTGAATCATAGGCTGATGGAGAACCTTTCTTAATACAGCTGGAATACCAATTGAAGGAATCGCAGGGTCAAAAACCTCAGTCTACGCTGGGACTTTCACTAAGGACTACCACGATCGGCAGCTATCCGACCCCCTGAATATCCCTCTCAGCTTTGTGACCGGGAACTATCCCGCCATGGTCGCCAACCGAATATCTCATTTCTTCGATCTCAAAGGTCCTAGCACTGCTGTTGACACGGGCTGCTCCACAT
This sequence comes from Diaporthe longicolla, assembly GCA_000800745.1. NCBI lineage: Eukaryota > Fungi > Ascomycota > Sordariomycetes > Diaporthales > Diaporthaceae > Diaporthe > Diaporthe longicolla. The sequence goes on from JUJX01000046.1 coordinate 134,058, forward strand.
CACTTGTAGGCCTTCACTTGGCCTGCCAGAGCCTGCGGTCTAAAGAGTCGGACTGCGCTGTTGTCGGCGGAGCTTCAATAAATATGAACCCCGACATGTTTGCCAGCCTTTCAAGTCTCGGGTGAGTACTCTTATTCCCATCATGACCACCACTTTTCCATCATGTCAGGATGGGTAACGAGAATGTTGAATGTTAACTCTCCTTGGGCAGTGCCTGTGGGCCGGAAGGAAAGTGCTACGCATTCGATCATCGAGCCCAAGGTTACGGACGAGGAGAAGGTGCGGCAATATTGATTATAAAGCGCCTTGAAGACGCCATCAAGAAAGGCGATCCAATTCGCGCAGTCATCCGAGAGACTGCATTGAACCAAGACGGTAAAACCGCAACAGTAACGTCACCAGACGGAGCAGCCCAACAAGACCTGATCAGAGAATGCTACGAGAGAGCGGGGCTGGACCCTAGAAACACTATCATGGTTGAGGCTCATGGAACTGGGACTCCGGCTGGGGACCCGATAGAGGCCAACGCAATCGGTCGAGCCTTCAGGCCTGACAGGCGCCAGCCAATGGACTCCCCTGTTTTCATCGCGTCCGTGAAAACAAACCTCGGGCATACTGAAGCTGTGTCCGGATTAGCAGCTCTCATCAAGATGACGAAGTCCATAGAGCATGGACAAATTGCACCTAGCCTCAATTTCGAGAAAGCCAACAGGAATATCGATCTACATGAACTTGGACTGGAGGTGAGTACGAGGGCTGGAGCCACAACGGAGGCCCAAATGGCTCATTTGGCTGACTTGATCGTCTGTAAAAGGTGCCTCTGATGTCGCAGGCATGGCCAGCAAATTATCGTCGACGAGCATCAATAAATAACTTTGGCTATGGCGGTACTAATGCCCATGTCATTATCGAGGACGCACCGAAGATAAGGATTCTCGTCGAGAATGAAGCTGATGTGGCAGGGCAATACGAAGCACCAAAACTCCTGGTCTTAAGTGCCCGAGAAGAAAGCACGGTTCTCAAAATGACGGCAAATCTCCGTGAGCATCTCGAGGGACATCGGAATGTCGCTTTCAAGAACTTGGCCTTCACGCTGGGGCAACGCCGATCGAGGTTCCCATGGAGTCTGACCATTTCTTCACCTTCACTGGAAAGTCTCATCTCATCATTATCTGATCAAGATCTACAGCCCGTGCAAGCCATCGGTCGCCGACCACGACTTGGGTTTGTATTTAACGGCCAGGGCGCGCAATGGTATGCGATGGGCAGGGAGCTTATGGGGGTCTATCCTGCGTACATTGACACTCTCGCAAAATGCGAACAGGCCATCAGATCCTTTGGAGGCACATGGTCATTGATCGGTAAGCTTCAAGTTCACAGCAAAAATGCAGCACTGCAGGGATTAATATGAAATGTCAGATGAATTAAAGCGTGACAAGAAAAATTCGCGAGTGGACCAAGTGCAGTTCAGCATTCCACTGACTTGTGCTATTCAAATCGCATTGGTTCACTTGCTGGCAGACTGGGGCGTGAGGCCTTGTGCCGTAACAGGCCACTCGACCGGCGAAGTTGGCGCCGCATTCGCCGCCGGCGCATTGTCAATTGAGGACGCCATGGCCATCACTTTCTTCCGAGGACTGGTCAACTCAGATCATCTTGTCAGCCAGAAAGTCTCAGGGAGCATGATGGCTGTCGGCTTGAGTCCCGAGGCAGTCAAACCATACCTGGACGACCTTTCAGTTGGTACGGCTGCGGGGAAAGTTACAATTGCATGCTTCAACAGCCCCTCGAGTGTCACTCTGTCAGGCGATACGACCAAGATAGAAGCTCTTGAGCAAGCTTTCAAATCTAAGGGGGTCTTCGCAAGAAAGCTTAAGGTCCAAGCAGCATTCCATTCTCACCATATGGCTCCCCTTGCCGAGCGATATGGAGCCTGCCTGGAAAATTACATGACAAGCGGCAAGAACGTCTTTCATGACTCCATCAACTTCTATTCAACCACTACTGGGAGTCGGATCGAAGATGCAAATCAGCTGAGTGCGGCGCACTGGGTCGAGAACATGCTCCTCCCCGTGCAATTCACCCAGTCTTTCGGAAACATGCTCTTTACAGAGAACCTCGACTTAGTTGTCGAAGTTGGCGCTCACGCCGCGCTTGCAGGTCCTACACGTCAGATAATCAACTCTAATAACATCAAGAACACGAGGATGCCCTACGAATCTTGTCTATACAGGGGCAGGGACGCCGTCACCACAACGCAGACGCTTGCAGGGAAACTTCTTCAATATGGATGTCCCGTTGATGTTTCTCGTGTAAACTTCCCAAGAGGGATTAGAGGCTTGAACACAATCCCAGACCTGCCCTCATACCCCTGGAATCATGCAACCCGATTTTGGATCGAGTCCAGGATAAGTCGAGATCACCGATTTAGAAAGGATCCGCCTCATGAGCTTCTTGGGATCAGAATGCCAGGTTTGAGCGGCGGTCCGACTTGGCGATTGATGCTACGCACATCTGAGTTACCTTGGATCCGGGATCATGTGATCCAATCCGACATAGTGTATCCGGGATCTGGATACATCGCCATGGCGATCGAGGCTGTTCGCAAGTTGTACGGCTCCCAAGGAAAGGTCGTGGTTGGATACATTCTACGTGAGGTGGAGATCTCGAAGGCTCTTGTGGTGCCTGATAATGGCGAGGGCGTTGAAGTTCAGATATCTCTTGAGCCTGTCGATGAACGATCACTTGTGCCCAATTGCCACCGATTCCGAATCTACTCGGCGTCAGATAAAGACAGCCCATGGGACGAGATCTCTTCTGGTCTGATATCGGTCGTGAAGGTGGAGAATTCAGAAGGCCATTTCAAACTGCTTTCTGTTGCCGACAAGATAGGGCTGAAGCGCAGTAACAACGGTTGCAACAAAAGACTGAGGCCTAGTGAGCTATATGACTTCCTTCATGGCCTGGGCGTGCGACATGGGCCTGCATTCCAGAACATCGAGGACGAAGTCCTCCAAAACGAGGGAAGGGCCCTGACAAAGCTGATCGTCAACAAGTCTGCCACCGCAATCGCGCAGGAACAACATGATTCTCATGTCATCCACCCAACTACCCTAGACTCGGTGTTTCAGGCGGCATATCCATGTCTGTCTTCTCACCACCAGAAAACGGTTGGCACAGCGGTTCCGAGATCGATCAAGAGCCTATTTATATCCTCCACCATCAGTTCCGAATTTGGAAGCCGGCTTGAAGCTAACGCCGCCCTACTCCGCTACGGCAAGCAAGGTTTCAATGTCTCTACTGCTGTATATTCGGCCCAATTCAAAGCACCTGTGATCGAAATTAAAGACATGTACTTTCAGAGCATCGGAAATGCGACTGAGGAAGATTCTATCGGACGAGTAATGTGTCTCGTGACCGACTGGAAACGGAGTTTCATTCTCAACGACCCGAGAGCTGTCGCGGACGCCCTGCGGACTGATGCTTCCGAGGATGAGAAGCTTTTGGGTAAGAGTCTCCTGCGATCCACAGTCTACATGGTGTCCGGCGCTCTCAAGCAGCTCACGGCGGAAGACGTATCCAAGTTGGAATGGCATCATAAGAGGCTGCACGCGTGGATGTTGCGTCTGGAAGAACAGGCTGCAAGCAACGAGCTAGCACCAAGAAGCTCCAAGTGGGCTTCTAGCCCGCCAGGTGTCAAGCAGATGCACATCGACAAGGTCGAAAAGGCGGACGTGGCAGGTGCACTCTCCGTGAGGGTGGGCAGGAATCTGGTTCGGATCATGAGAGGCCAAGTCGCCCCGCTGGAGCTAATGTTGGAAGGTGAACTGCTCTACGAGTTCTACCAGCACTTCGACCGCTTCAAGCGCTCAGCCTCTCATGTCGCAAGCTTGGTGCAAGGTATTGCGGAGGAGAATCCCCAAGTGCGAATACTTGAAATTGGTGCTGGGACAGGGGGCTGCACATTACCCGTGCTGCAGGCTCTCAGTAGTGAGGTCGGTGGAGCGGCACTGTTCGCGCAATACGATTTTACAGACATCTCTCAAGGCTTCTTGAACAGCGGACGACAAAAGATGGCCGACTGGGGCGAAAATATCTCGTTCACGAGATTGGACATCGAAAAGGACCCGATCGAACAGGGGTTTGAGGCAGGATCCTACGACATCATAATAGCCGCTCAGGTGCTACACGCAGTGAAGTCCATTGAAACGGCCATGCGAAACGTTAGAATGCTCCTGAATGACGAGGGCAAGCTTGTGCTAGTGGAAACAACCAGGGACACTCCGGAAGTGCAACTCATCTTTGGAACCTTACCAGGATGGTGGTTGAGCGAGGAGCCAGAAAGACGATCAAGTCCAAATATGTCACTGGATTCGTGGGACATGTCTTTGAGAAGATCAGGGTTCACTGGCCTGGAGGCGCACATTTGGGATTGTGAGGATGAGGAGCACCAATCCCTGAGCTGCATCTTGTCTTCCATCAGCCCACGCATGGGGCCTGTCCTGGAAGAATCAGCTAGTCTTCTCTATCACGGCACGCAGCCACCTCCTGAGTGGCTGCATGAGCTTACCGAAGCCTTTCGTAACGAGTTGGGCATATCGTTGATCGTGGGGGAACTCTCGTCGGCCGCGCCGGAGGGAAAGGTCTGCGCCATCCTTTCTGGCGTTGGCGGCCCGACGCCACAGTTCGATGAGAGATGTTTTGAGAGTGTCAGGAAAGTAATCACCCAATGCAAAGGACTGATCTGGATCACAAGTGGGTCCGCCATCAACTGCGAGGTTCCGGAAAACGCAAGCCACGTTGGCTTGCTTCGCACTGCGCGCCTCGAGAACACCAGCAAGAGATACATATCTCTCGACCTCGACCCTTCACATAAACCATGGAGCCCTTGTACTCGCTCAGAAATCTTGAAAGTTTTCCAAAGGGTGATGGATTGGGCGACTGATGTCACGAATTTGGATACGGAGTATGCAGTGCGCAACTCGGAGATACTCGTGCCACGAGTCTGCGCCGATAATGAAGAGATCGAAGCCCTCAAGGCTGGGCTCGAAGAGAAAAAACCGGAATTGAGATCATTTGTCCAGTCCAAGCACAAGCTACGCATGCATGTCGACAACCCGGGGTTGCTGGATAGCATCGTTTTCCGACACGATCCTGATACAGAACTCCCCTTAGCGGAAGACTACATCGAGATCGAGCCGCGCGCGTACGGGCTCACTTTCCACGATGTCATGGACGCTATGGGGATGCTTAAAGAAGAGAAGCAAGAAATTGGTATGGAGTGCGCAGGAGTCGTCACCCGAGTTGGACCACGTTCAACCCGTGACACCGGAGGCCAGGTCCTTCAAGTTGGAGACCGCGTTGCCGCTTTGAGTGCACATGGCCATATTGCAAGTACTGTAAGGGTGTCCAGGACATCTGTGGCCCTTTTACCGCCATCGATGTCCTTTGAAACGGCTGCGTCATTCGTGACCTCAATGGTGACAGCGTATTACTCGCTTTTCGAGGCCGGCAGGTGTGAGTCCAACGACACTGTTCTCATACATGCAGGGTCAGGCGGAGTCGGACAGGCGTGCATTATCTTGGCCCAATGGAAGGGGATGGAAACTTTCGTCACTGCCGGTACAGAGGAAAAGCGCGCATTCCTCGAAAGCCAGTACTCCATTCCATCAGACCACATATTCTCGAGCCGAAATGGATCTTTCGCCCACGGAATTCGACATGCAACAGGAGGACGAGGCGTAGATGTGGTCATCAACCCGCTTTCTGGGAACCTCCTCCACGAAAGCTGGAACCTGGTCGCTACCCATGGGCGATTTGTAGAGATCGGGAAGAGAGACGTGCATCTGAACAGGTCTCTAGAGATGGAACCGTTTCGAAGAGCTCTGTCTTTCGTATTTGTTGATCTAATACAACTCGCAGACAACAAGGGTCTTCTCATGCAACGGATTCTCCAAGACGTGTTGCGTCTGTTGAGCAGTAATACGATCCGCAACATCACGCCGGTTGCGGCAGTACCACTTTCTGATGCAGCGCGGGCCTTTCGAACTATGCAAGCTGGGAACCACATTGGCAAGATTGTACTAGTTCCCACACCGAGCGAGTTGGTCAAGGTAACCTCACTCAACCATCTTATATGCGTATTGGGAGTGGCTTGGCTGGATCTGACATGCCGCAGGTTATCGAACCCCTCCAACATGCTCAGCTCTGCCCAGACGCTTCAACATGATTGTTGGGGGCCTCAGTGGTATTGGGCAGTCTATAGCCAGATATTTCGTATCACTGGGGGCCCGAAATCTTCTCTTGGTTTCACGAAAGGCGGCCTCGCGTTCCGGAGAGTCAAACTTTACACAAGAATTGGTCGCCCGAGGCGCAAGAATACTCGTTAAAGACTGCGACGTCGGTGACAGGCAATCCATGAGACTGGTTTTAGATGACTGCCGTATCTCGGGCATGCCAGAAATAAGAGGCGTGGTGCATGGCGGTATGATGCTTGACGTAGGTCTTCTGCATAGTGTATCTTTTGTACAACCGTAACAGTGCTGTTTGCTAACTGAGAATCCGACTGCAACAGGATTCAATTCTGGAAAAGATGAATTTCTTTCAATGGAACAATGCGCTCAACCCGAAGGTTAGCGGAACGAAGAACATCGCCGAGCTGCTGGGCCCCGGCCTCGATTTTCTAATACTTCTTTCGTCGCTCACTGGCATCCTCGGCAACCCATCACAGGCCAACTACGCAGCTGGAAATACGTATCAGGACGCAATAGCACGTCATCTTAGCGCCAGAGGATTCCCATGCGTTGCCATTGACCTCGGCGTGGTCAGCTCTGTCGGTGTTGTTGCTAACACACAAGACACAGGGATGAAGGAGCGTTTGATGAAAGACGGATTCCGTCGTTTGAACGAGTCGGATGTGCTGGGCTTGGTCGACTACGCCATTCGCAATCCACGCCGAATGCCGCGAACATCACAGATTACGACGGGAATTTCTCAGGCTGGGCTGGCAAAGCATGACCTTCGCTTCTCAGTGCTGCAGGACGGCTTTGATTCGAGACCCGTGGGCCGTGGGACCTCTCATTCTGGGTCAGCGAGTCTGAATCTGCACGAGGAGATTGCCAGAGCAGGGCAACTGGACGAGGCTGCAAGTGCGGTTCAAGACGCGTTGGTTGCAAAGATTTCCAACATGTTTGTCATCCCCGAGACGGACATTGACCCGGGCCGTCCACTTTCTCATTATGGTGTGGACTCATTGGTGGCTGTTGAGTTGCGAAACTGGCTGGTGCCCAATGCCCGTGTAGAGATCAGCATTTTCGACTTGATTGGAAGTTCGTCACTGAGCGGATTAGCGTTGAATGTTGTCAAACGAGCTCGGCCGGCGTTGTAGTCATGAGAGAGAGATTTAGTTAGTATGGATTTGGGCCTAGGATTCCAGCCGTAATCCTATCATGTGCTAGTGCTTACAGTTAAATGCCGCTCACTCCACATCTACTTCAGGCCTCGTACAAATTTCCGGCAAATCCTGCCTCTCATATACATATCACAACCTCAAGTTACACGTAACATCAAGCTTAGGGAGACTCCAGATCCGTCTTTCAATCCAGCAAGCAATCCAGAAGTTCCGAGCAACATGAGTATGGACATCGACGCCTGTGCCGATGTTGTCCTAATTATTGGGGCGGGCATGTCGGGACTCTTGCTTGCCCAAGGACTCAAGCACCGCAATATCCCATTCCAGGTGTTCGAACGCGATGTAGATTTGGCATAGAAGGGGCATCGCTACCGGATCATGGACGGTGGCCTGAACGCATTTGAGAAGACCCTTTCGCCACAGATGTGGTCTCTCTTTCAAAACACGCACGCCGGCCGCATCGAGCCGCCGGCACTAGCTGTCCTCGACGCCGCAACAGGTCAACAAACAGATACATGGCGACTTGGAGAACGATCCGTCAATGTAGACCGGCCTTGGGTCCGTGAGCTCCCTCTGAACGGAATTGAGGATCGTGTGCATTTTGGACGGGCGTTCCAGAGGTACGAGCTGTTGTCTCAGAGCGGCAGAGAGGGTGTTCGCGTGCACTTCACGGACGGCTCGGCCGTCTCGGGACGCATTCTTATCGGGGCGGACGGCGTGGGCTCGAAGGTGAGGAAGCAGATGTTCCCAGATGTCAAGTTGGTCGACACACAGAGATGCTGCATCTGGGGTCGGACTCCCCTGACTACCGAATTTCGAGGGGAGTTTGGGCATGAGGAAGTGCTTAAAGCTCACTTCGCAATCGCGCTCGACAAGAAGAACCCCAACCAGTCGATGCTGTTCGCACCGATCGAGTGGCCACATGGCGGCAAGCTATCTTTGACCGAGGAATGTAGCCTCTCTGACCAAGAGGACTATGTCTTCTGGGTCCTCTCGTTTCCTCCGGAAACCTCAGTCCCGCTATCGACACAGGAGCAAAGGCGAGCCTATGCGCTCAAATTGTCGGCGGGCTGGGATTCTTGCTTCCGCAGACTGCTGGAGATGCAAATGCAGAGCGCTGTCACCCCAATACATTCCAACAAGCCAGACATCGCGTCATGGTCTACCGACACTCGAATCACCTTCGCCGGCGACTCAATCCATGCTATGGCTCCAAGTGGAGGGTCGGGGGGCGAGACGGCTGCTGTTGACGTCGGGCAGTTGTGCGAGATGTTGTCTGAGACTTGGAAAAACGAACGCTGGGATTCCGAGCAATTGAAGGTGGGGCTTGCCAAATACGAGTTGGATATGAGGGCACGCGCAAAGAAAGCAATCGAGTACAGCTTCCAGTCAGCTACCTTGATATGGGGTGGCAGCAAGGATTGGTCTTCTTATCCTGAGGTTAGCAGTTATACTATGCAGATAACCAAATCTTGAAATATAGCTTGCATGTGCAAAAGGCTTGGAGCTATTCTTATTAACCCGCGCACGAGCTGGCTATGGCAGGGAATAGAAGTGGCTTCGAGTGTAAAGCTCGTCATGAGCTCACCGAATCCTCGGAGACTTGGGTAGTTTCGTCTTTCAATCTATATACACTCGGTGGAATTTTTTGTCCTTTAATATAGTGGAATGCTTGAACCTGCTGGCTCTTGAAGTAGCAAACCAGGCCTTTCACTCAGTCCCAGGTGCCCAGTCCAAAGTCGAATTTTAAACGAATATGACCGGATGGTCTCTCGTATGGAGCTAGAGACGTCCCGTCTACGCGGTCGAAGAAGCGTCGTTCGACAAAGTAAATTCAGAGTTGAGCAACAGGAGTCGACCCAGGAAATTAAAATCAATGAAAGACCCTTTATGTGGGCGCAAAGGCATGATTAACTACCTAAGTACCTAGGCAGCCGAGACAAGCCTCCAGCAGCGCCATACCTAGATCGACAGTTCACACGAGCTTCCTAAATCGCAACGTGACCGCCACTATTCTCAGATACAACAAAATTATGACTGGCTACCAATTGTAAGGTCAGCCGTAGGGGGTCCAAAAACAATCAAAGCGTGCTTATTGGTTCTATAGCACATTCCGGCTCGACGCCGTGCCCCTCTAGTGTTAGCTTCACGTCAGTACACGCCTAGCGCCCGCGGATTGTTTGTAAGAATTGCTGGGTTTTCTCAAATTGTGGACTGGATCGAAATTTAGTTGAAATTATCAGCTTCTGCAGCATCCATCTTGTTCGTCTCACAGCATTCGTCAGCTCTCAAGTTCTGATTCTCCACGGTATCCTTGAACACAACCATCAATCAACTTGAGACCAGGAAAAGGAAAGGGACAACTGTTTTCCAGGCCACACTGCCCAATATTATCATGGCAGACCCTTGTATCACCACTTCCAGCCTGATTGGTGTTGGCCATGTGGTTGGTAGCATCGTCTCCTGCAGCTACTACTATCAACAGTTCGCCAAAGGAGCCCAAAGTGACGCACGGGGGCTAATTCTGGAAGGCCAAATGTTGCGCAACATGGTTGAAGGGCTTGTCGACAGAGTCACAGAAGATGAAGTTCGTGGCATTGACAATTCGCCTTCATTTGCCGGAGTCCTCTGGGAGGGAAAGAGGGTGTTTGGCCGCTCTTGGCATCATTTGTCTCAGCTTGAAGAACGCCTTCGAGGGCCAGTCGAACTGTGGAACACCACGTGCGCCCGCCTGATCTGGCCTATGCACCACAGTGAAGATGGAGATGCAGTTGAATGTCTGCAGCAGATGAAGAGAATCATCAAATCTAGGCTGTCGATTGACACGGTTTCGTCGACACGGCCGTTTCAAAGAAACGCAACGGAGTTGCGGCAGAGGATCCTTGAATGCAATCGAAACACAAAGATGCCTGACGAGGAACGCCTCCAAGTCATGGTTGGATGGTTGGATTCACCCAATCCATATTCGCTTCACGAAAATGTGCGCAAAGGGCGAGTCGATTGCACCGCTGCATGGTTACTTGACGGAGCAGAGTTCAATAAATGGCGGAATTCCACGGACATGGCCGTCTTATGGATGCACGGAATCCCGGGCTGTGGTAAATCAGTTCTGACCTCGTCCGTGGTCGATCATATTCATTCTTTCTGCGCTGATGGGCAGAATGCAGCGCTGGCCTATTTCTACTTTCAATTCAGCGACCCGGGAAGGTTTACAGCGGATGTGATGCTGCGATCATTAATATCTCAGCTTTCATCTTCGCAGGGGTCACCAACGCAGACACTCGAACAGTATGCTTCCAAGCATTTTGCGAAGTCAAGGTGGCCGAAAGAACGCAAGCCACATTATAGGGAAGGTATTTCACAGCCATCGATCGAAGATCTAACGTCTATTCTACGTGGTATCACGGAAGAGCTTCGTCAGGTCTTTTTAATCATCGATGGACTCGATGAGTGTGCGGATCAGGACTGTCTGCATGAGATTATGGATACAATTCTGGGATGGAATGTGCAGAAATTGCACATATTCCTGTCCAGCCGGTTTGACCGCAAGCTGAACACAATTCTGGACCGCGGGAAGAGACAAATTGTCGAGGTCACGCCCGAGGCTGTCGCGAACGATATGCAGTCTTTCATCCAAAAGCAACTTGACACACATCCCAGGCTACGGACATGGCGGTTCAGCTCACCGGTCGTCAAAGCGTCTCTGGTCAAAGGATCGCAAGGCGTGTTCCCTTGGGTCATATCCCAGATCGAAGTTCTCGCCAAGTGTGCGACATTTCGAGACATGTGGAGAAGTCTGACCAGCCTTCCGAGGTCTCTATCAGCTACTTATACATCCGTTCTTGCCCGAATTGATGGTCTCCATTGGGACCACGTTGCCACTATACTTCTCTGGCTCGCAATTTCCTCACAGCCACTCAGCTTAAGGGAAGCAACTGACATCCTGGCTATTGACTACTCAACTGAGGACGGGCCTTCTTTCAATCCGGAATTACGGTCTCAGACTCTCGACCACATTTTACATACTTGTCCGACGTTGCTCACTACGCGCAAAACCACCAAGTGGCGCTATGGCACGATCAGGGAGATTACCGAGCTTCGGTTAGCACACCACTCCTTGCAGGAGTACCTTCTCTCAGACGTTTTCGGCGCAGATCTCCCACACCCTCTCCGGTTCAAGACAAGAGAAGAGGTCCATCACTTCGCTGCGAAGATCTCCATATTGTATCTCCTATCCTTGCGGGAGCCGTTGGATCTGTCTTCGATTAAAGACTGGCCCCTCGCAAGGCACGCGGCCCGGTTCTGGCCCAATCACTACGTTCGAGCGGGGAGCCATCCGGAGCTCACAAAGCTAGCACTGCGGCTCCTGAATGGAAACACAGAGCCATACAAGAACTGGTGTCGGTTATTTGATTCGACCAACCCTTGGAGAGCGCCCAATTTCGACCGCGAATTATTTCCTGATCCGCTATGCTCCATCAGTTCTCGCGGTCTGGATTCACTTCTGCCAACACTGTTGACAGACCGTGCGAATGGGGTTGGTAAGGAGACACCTATCCATCCAAGCTGCTTTCAATCTGCAGCGTCCAAGGGACATCACCGTGTTGTCGAATTACTACTGAAAGCCGGCGCCGACCCCAACGCTCGCGATGATCCGCATGACTGCCCACTCAAGGCAGCAGCGGCTGAGAGACACAATACCATCATGGAACTGCTACTCAAATATGGCGCAAACCCTGACGGGAGCAACAATATTGCCTATGATGAGGGATCACCAGTGCTTGAGGCTTGAAGGTCTGATAACTCGTTCGCGGTGGAGCTTCTGGTGAATGCTGGTGCGAGTCCCAACCACTATTCTAAGAAAGGAGACTATTTGAACCCCTTAGAGGGTGCTGCATCTCGTGGATCCAAAGAATGTATGAGGCTGCTGCTGCCGAAGGCCAGCCGTTGCACTGCGCTCAGAGGACTGGAGATGGCGGCCTGAAGATGCGCGTGTGATGAAGGCATACTCAAATTGTTCGTGGACCTCATTCCGGACGCCGTTGTCTATCATGCCATCTCAATCGGTCTCAATGATTTGGCTAACGATCTGTTGGACACGGGTGTCATACAGATGGACATCGACAGGAGCGAAGATTTTGACATATACCGGAGGACAAAGGATTATTCACCAGGAGGGACACTGTACTGCGCCTGCGAAAAAGGCAATTTCGAAATGGCCAAAAGCCTTGTCCAAGAGGGCGTAGACCCAAGTACGGGCGACAAAGACTATGGGCCCAGCCTGGCTGTGGCGGCTTACAAGGGTCATATGGATATTGTCAAGATGCTTATCCAGAGTGGCTGTTCGCTTTCCGGCGGCGACGGTTTCTATGGAGCTCCAGTACAGGCTGCGGTCCTGGGTAATCACCTTAATGTCCTTGAGCTTCTTGTGTCGTCAGGAGCGAGTGTAAACCTGACTCGGGGCAAGGTCAGCCGACATTCCAGTAGCCTACCACTCTGTCGCAGTCCTCTAAGAGCAGCCAGACACATAAAGAATGGGCCCTTGGTCGATTGGCTTTTGGATCATGGCGCGGATATTAGCTGTGAAGACGGACCAGGGGCATCAGAAACTTCCATTTGATCGCTGAGTCCCAGGGAGATCTGTGGCTTGTGAACCGGCTGCTGAATAAAGGCGTTGAAATCAACAAGGATTACGAAGCTTCTGGGGGAGACTAGTCGCGATAACCGTTGACTCAAAGATACAGGAGGTCTGCGTTGTGTTCGTAATCCAGATTGCCTTTTATGAGATAGTGGCCTTCAGGCAGCTAAAGTTTATAAATATGTTTTGCAGGGGGAAGTTAATTTTTTTTTTTTGGAATAGTACAGTGTAGCTGTAGAGGATAGTGGATAGTATGAAGCCGATCTTGTGTTTAGCAGCTGTTTTTTCACCTCCACAGTTATAAGCCCTTAGCTTATTCGGAAAGCATTAGACTTTCCGGCCCTAGGATATGTAGTCTTTAACTACTTAGGTACCCTCTTTTGACTTTCTCCACACGAACTGTCCTAAGTTCAACCCTCATTAAAATAGTCAAGGTTGAAGCTCCCAGTAGGTCTTCGCGACTAAAAACGCTATAGGTTACTGACTTCCACCTACGGGTTACTTTGTCCAGGTTATTTCCCGCACCCTTTACAAAGCAAGGGGCGGGTAGAGGATAGTATATAGGAGGAAGCCACTTTTGTAGATTGGCATCTGCTTTTTCACCTCCACAGCAGCGTCTTCGAGTTCTTAGCCCCAGAGAAGCTTCCCGATGTCCTCCCAATTTTCGAAGCCGTAGATAAAGGAACTGTTCCCACTTCCAGCCCCTGTATGTCCTCGCCAACCTAGACTCACATTGGCAACCTCCACGCCGTATGTCTCAAAAGCCTCCGCTGCGCTCCCATCGAATCCGGCCACTATGCCGATGTTAGTAGGCCCTTCCCACAACGGCTGGAGATCCGCATCACCATCCGACACAAAAACCACATTATCCACTTCAGACACAGACGACAAAAGCTTCTCTATTAGCTCTGTCTTGTCACCACCGGAGAACAGCTGAGCGCCATGGTCGAGCCCTGTAGCCGGGAGGGTGTTCTGGGGGAGTATCTCGGGACAGTACGTCTCGATGTTCTCGACAACCTGTGGGCACTCGCTGGCTTCCTGAAGAACGAGCCGGATCCACGATGGTGACCAGTTCAGGCTGACCACATTCACCTTGACGCCCTTCTCCTGTGCAGTCGTCGCAAATGTGCACCATCCATCGCGGAGGGTCTGGTTCCTCGCGAAATTGACGAGCTCTTCCTGCTTCGTGGCGTCGAAGACCCCAAGGTTTTGGACCCAGAGGAAGGACCACTGTTCTACAGCGCGTAGAGCCTTGATTGACCGTGTCAGTGACTGAGAGGGGGACTTCCGGTTCATGTTTGACCTACTGCATTGTTTGCGTAGTCAATTGCCTCGACCAACGAAGTAGGCTCATCTACTGTGGCCGACACAGCATCATAGACCGTACTGTACGTAGCCTCGATCTCGTCCCATGATGGAAATGGCGCCGTCGTGTTAGCAGGCAGGCTTGCGTATGCCGCGGACGCGAGGGACGTGTATGCATCCGATATGACAATTGTGCTATTTCAATTTGGTAAGATCAGACTGAGCCACTGCCACGTTTCCGAGTCGATGTTGGGTCAGAGGGAAGCTCATTCTGGAATTGACTCACCCATCGAAGTCCAGGAAAATCTGCAGCCCGGTGGAAGCGTTCGTGTCGAGCTGAGTCTTGGCTAGCGCAGCTCCTGCGCCTAACGCAAGCAATAGGCTCGCGTAGTGATGCATCGTCGGCGTGGGCGGCGAGCTCAAATATGGTGGCCCGAGTTAGGTGACGCGTATCATATGATCCGTACATGAAGAGAATGACCCCTTTATATTAGATGTGGGTACCGGCCGGGTAACGCAATCATTTGACTCGGCAGCGCGGTGTATTTACTTATCGGTTGTAGCATGCATTAGTCAAGCTGGGCATCGCTATATGCGATACACCACCAAAGCGATCAACTTTGTTCAACGTCGGCTGGCAGCTCGACGGTGCTGAAAAAGACATCATGAGCCACATGTTGACTTAGGTGCCCTTGGTAATTCTCAATTTGAAGAGAACATTTTTAAATAGCAAAGGGTTATCTTCAAGCATTATTTCTTACCTGTTACCTTACAAAGCCCGTACCTTTTTGCAGTGGGGCCAAGCTGTGAAGCATCCGAAAGCGGAAGGGGAGCCATCGACGTGGACAAGAAAAGTTTAGAACTGGATGATCCCGGGGATCCAGCATCTCTCCCACTATCAGTCTTCGCCGTCAATTATGGATCGACAAATTGAATACTCAAGTCTGAAGAGTTGTGCGGTGGGTCCTGCGATACTTTACGCTACCTGACATGAATCACGACGGGGATCTTTGTTGGATTTCCCCAGCATTGTGCCTGATCAAATGCATGGCAGAGTACTCGGACAAGACGGCAGAAATACCGTAACAAAGGCACACGTGCAGGGATATGTGGTAGCGTACATGCGCACATCACCTGCATGCCTTGGTCCTGGGCAAACCAGGGCAACCATGTCTGCCGAGGATGATTGCGGAGTTAGCGCTTATATGGCAGCTGTGTACATAGCGCCGACATGCTCATGTATGGAGTGCAGCAAATCTGTATACGACGGCTGCATGTTTACAGGGATCTTCGCGTGGATTTGTCAACAGGCCCAGGGATGGGGTGACATTTCACGTCCGAAATCTGTGGAGCATAGGCAACCGCTGGCCAACTGGACGCGATGGATCGAAGTGAAGTGTCAATCTTAAATGTCTTGTGGCGTGGAACTCTGCTGGGATCACCAACAGCGATGGTAGGAACACCGATGGTACCAACAGATTGACAGACAGCTTCTAGGAACGGGATCAACATTCACACAATTTGATCCAATGATTTCCTGCAACCATGAACATCGGCATCAGTACATACCCCGCGTGGAGACGTGGAGAGCGGGCTCGGTACCCAGAATAGGTGCCAACAAGTTCACACAGAGATCGATTGGTCCCAAGCCGATGTGCAAAATTCAAGATCAAAAGGAAAGGATGCAGCGGATTCGAAATCCTCAGATTGCCCACAATTCTAGCTTTTCCGTACCTCTTTCTGGTCAGTAGACTGCCAAATAACCGAACTCTCCCTATCACAATCCCATCGTGTCGTAGCCCTGATCTTCACTATGGTTTCCTATGGCTCCCGCCTTTTGCCCAAGGTCGTCGATGAGACGGCAAGGAGTCGACCAGACCTGCCTTATTCTTACGTGCCTGTCAGCAGCAACATCGGTGATGGTTTTAAGACTGTGACCTTCTCTGATATTGCCACAGCTACGAACCATGTGGCGTTCTGGATCGAGCAGAACTTCGGGCTCAGCGTCTGCTTTGAGACACTGGCTTATATGGGCACAGGGGATCTTCGCTATGTGGTAGTGTTTCTGGCCGCCGTCAAATGCGGCTACAAGGTAAGCAACCCTTGAAAATGGAACTGCCCGCTCTGTGACATGGAGGTAGGGCTATACTCACCATTTCCTCGCAGGTTCTGCTTCCCTCACCAAGGAACTCTGCCTGGATGAATTCATCTCTTCTAGAGCAGACCCAGTGTCGACATTTCCTTTACGTGAAGGAGGTAGAAGGACTCGTTCTGCCTCTGCTGGACCATAAGTCAGATTTGAAGCTTACCAAGGTTGGGTCCTTCGACGACATGATTAAATCGGAGACGCCGCATTTCGTCTGGGAGAAAGAATACGATGCAGTCAGGTGGGACCCGATTCTTATTCTTCATTCTTCTGGATCGACTGGGGCCCCGAAGCCCATTGTGATGAACCATGCAACTTTTGCTGTGGGCGACCATGACCGGAAGCTGCCCAAGGTCCCTGGTCGGGTGAACCAGAACTGGTCGCTATGGGACTTCCCGGAACAAGAGACTTTCTTCTCCCCGTTTCCAGCATTTCATCTGGCGGGCTTTTCATCACTGGTCCTGCTCCCAATTTACTATCAGAATGCGAAGCTAGTCATGAGTCCTCCATCTCGCCCCCCGACGGGCCATTTGGTTAGCGAGATCATGGATCACTTCAAGTTGAAGTCAATATTCTGCCCGCCAATTGTTGCAGAGCAGCTGGTGCAAGAGCCCGATGGGATCGAAAAATGCAAAAGTTTGAAATTCCTACTCTACGCCGGCGGGCCTCTCTCGCATAGCGTAGGTGAGGCCTTGAGCAAAGTCACGGACGTGTGCCAGTTTTACGGACAGACCGAGACTGGGGCCGTCCAGGCATTGGTGCCAAGGCGGGAGAATTGGGCCAGCCTTGAATGGAATCCAGTACAGGAAGCCGTCATGGAACCGTATGAGGACGAGATATACGAGATGACTATGCGGCGGAATCCGAACCTCGAGAAGGTCCGCAGCCTGTCCGCCAACTTCCCGGATGAAGAGGTATGGCACACCAAGGACCTCTTCAAACGCAACCCGAACAACCAAAACTTGTGGACATTCCACGGGCGTGTCGACGACATTGTCGTCTTGTCGAATGGGGAGAAGTTCAATCCGGGTCCCAGCGAGGTCCAGATATCAGCTCACCCTCTGGTCAACGGTGCGCTCATCATCGGGCAAGGCCGTCCACAGCCCTGCCTCATCTTGGAGTTAAAGGAACCTTATGAGACTCTGAAACATCTGGTACAAACTGTCTGGCCAACAATCGAGAAAGCCAACTCTCAGGCTCCAGGTCAAGCTCGAATCACGCGAGACATGATCATGATTGCTTCTCCCTCGAAACCCTTCAACAGGTCCCCTAAGGGTACTGTGGTAAGGGCTACTACCACTCGCTTGTACCAAGAAGAGCTCGATGATTTATTTAAGCGGGAGGTCTCAAACAACATCGGACACGTCAATCTCACTTCGATGACTGATCTCGAAGTAGTCACCACATTTGTCAGCGATGTTATTCTGGCCGCTTTCCCGAGGCATACTGTACATCCGACGGATGACCTCTTCGGTCTCGGCCTTGACTCGTTGCAGACCATGGAGATAGTCAGACTACTCAAGGCAGGCATTCGTTCGCACAATAACGCGGCGGATATCTCTTGGGTCTCTATGAAGTACATCTACCAGCACCCAAACATCGCCGACCTAGCTCATGCAATTACGCGTGCCGACTCTCGGACAGATAACCATACATCAGAAGAGCAAGTCAATGCTGATACACTTGAGTATCGAGTCCACAAGATGAATGAAATGGTCATAAAATACACAACCGATCTTCCTCAGCCGGTCAGTCGCAAAGGAGGGAACCATCTTGCCGACACCGGAGTCCATGTCATCTTGACAGGCTCGACCGGCTCACTGGGCACACAGCTACTGATGAAGCTCCTCTCCGAACCCAGCGTGGCACGGGTCACCTGTCTGGATCGATCAGCCGACGCCGCATCGCGAATAAACAACTCCCTCGTAACGTGGCCGACTCCACCAAACATCGACCATGCGCGCGTCTCGTTCCATCAAGCAGACTACAAGCAAGCTGACCTGGGTCTCCCATCGGCGGTCATGAATGACCTGCGGAAGACAACCGACATCATAATCCACAACGCCTGGAAGGTGGACTTCAACCACTCTCTTGAAACCTTCGAGGAGACCCACATCCGCGGCGTGCGCAACCTCGTTGACTTCAGTGTCAGCAGCCCCATGCACCCCCGCATCATATTCGTGTCCTCCATCTCCTCGGTCGGTGACTGGTGCGCTGTCGACCCGGCGGCAAAGACCATCCCCGAATTGATGCCGCCCACGCTCGGGGTCGCACAGGCTACCGGCTACGCCGAGTCCAAGGCCGTCGCAGAGCATGTCCTAGCTGCCGCTGCGGGGAAATGCGGCGTTGATGTCTCGATTCTTAGGGTCGGGCAGATCGCCGGGCCTGCCTTGCCGGGCAATGGGGCCATATGGAATGAGACTGAGTGGTTTCCTGTCATGCTCGAGACGGCCAAGGCAATGAAGCAGATCCCCGATGGGCGTGCTCTGGGCGAAATTGACTGGATCCCGGTCGATCTGCTGTCGTCCATCATTTGGGAGCTTGCTTCGGAAGGCAAACCAGTAGCCGGGATTGAAAGCACCGGGGGTTTGTTCCGCATTTTCCACCTCGTAAACCCCGCGCGCAGACCGTGGGCTGAAATTACTTCAATCATCAAGACTGAGATAGCAGAAGACGATTACTTGGAAGAAATTGCCCTGGCTGACTGGATTTCCCAGCTCGAGGAAATGGATCCGAGTGATCAGGACAAGGCGGTGTTGAGGCCCGCTGTGAAGATCTTGGACTTCTTCAGGGGTGTAGAGGATAAAAAAGGTGTCACAGTAACCAATGGAATCGCCTTTTCGACTGAAAAGGCTACGAAGTCGAGCCAACTACTGCGCGCCCTGGAGCCAGTACAGGATGAATGGCTATCTAGGTGGATTAAGGACTGGGGGCTGTAGTGCTCACAACAGACACCACCAGCATTGCCCCAGTCGCAATCGGGGAAAGAATGTTCAGTGAGTCACTATAGCTCTAAAGGAGTCATTCATTGTGTTATTGCTTGTTGGGAAGTGTGGCAGAAGAAGAATGCCCAATGACCTACATGCCTCACGTTCGACCACCGTGTTCACGAAGACTCGGACCGAAAAGAACAATGGATTTTGGGCCTCGGAGGTGATATTGAATTAATGCTATTTGCGCTCTTTTTCTAATTTCAGAAGATCGTTTCAGCCGGTTCGTTCTCATATTGTTCTCACCGGACTCAAATGCAGAAAAGCCCTCTTGTAACAAGAGCCTCAAAATTATTTCTACGTGGCGAATGTTGAGACATTTGAGTTTTGAATCTCGATTGGAGAATATATTCTGTTGGAGACAATAATGAAGCCAGTACTTTTACTGTCGTGCCTCGCGGTTGCGTTTCCAATCCCCCATACATATAAAATGTACGTGGTGCCTTCATACGGTGGTGAGTGCTCAAGACCCAGCGCTCAAAAAAAACCAAAAAAAAAAACCCCCCCAATGCCAATTACAGTAAGATGTCAACACAGTACGCCTGTCTACGGGCACGTGGCCTCAGCCTTGTGCCGTACAGACGAGGCACTGTCGTACCTCATCTTCGAGTCCGAGTCCTGCATCTCCTTCTCTCCAAACTCCCAACCTCCCAACGGCCATTTCCC
Source organism: Diaporthe longicolla (assembly GCA_000800745.1). Taxonomy (NCBI): domain Eukaryota; kingdom Fungi; phylum Ascomycota; class Sordariomycetes; order Diaporthales; family Diaporthaceae; genus Diaporthe; species Diaporthe longicolla. The sequence goes on from JUJX01000046.1 coordinate 154,214, forward strand.
TTCAGACTCTTCAACGCCCAGAACAAATATATCTCAACCTAAGGCGCGTCGTCATAGTCCTTGTTCTCGAACCAATTATTCCAGTCCTCCCAGCGGCCCAGCCGAAATCCCAAGTCGCCAGGGCGACGGCCATGGACAATTTCATTGATCAAGATCTCCCAGATACGGTTTGCCTGTTCATTCGAGTTAGTCTTCCACTCCATAATAATGTGCACGATGGCACCCTCGCCAAATTCGGCGAGGCGTTTGTACGCATCGTCATCGGCACAGTCGGTCAGGTTGTTGTCGAGGTTGTAGTACTTTTGTTGCATTGAAGCTTTCAACTCTTTGAGGGCTTCTTCGATATTGCTGTAACGGTCGTAGTTCATGTCCACCAACAGATTGGCATGGCGTTGTAGTGTGCAATAATCGAGCACATTGTTCGGGTCCACCTTGAACACCGAGTTCGTTTCGATCTTGTTGTCTGCAAGAAAGAGAAAACCCGATGTTAGATCAAGCCATGTGCTTGGCAAAATTTGGCAGGGACTCTTACACAGGATGGTCGCGAAAAATTCATTTGGATCAGTGAGTTTCTCAACCACCAATGGAAGACTCTTTTTCCCTAACTTGGCTAAGGATTGGAACTCGGGCGAGCTGGTGAGATCGGGACTGAAATTGGAGTGTCAGTAGGTGTTCGTTGATAGACGGCAAAGAATCACATACTTGGAGGAAAACTTATTTGCTCCAGCGTCCCAAGTTTTCTGCCACGCCGCGTATCTCTGCTCGAAACCTGTCGAGTAGGTGGGAGAGAGTTTCCTGGTATTTGAACATAGTTGTTTCACCGATTGCACTGCCCGTGGATCGGCGGGCGGGGTCTTGTCGTAAGGGTTCATGTTCTTTCGGGGTATTTTGTGGACTTGAGTTGTGGGTGTAGACGATGCAGAGCGAGAAATTTGGGGGTTCACACGGGGAGTCGCAGCTGAGTACTTACCCGTGGGTCTCGGTTCTTCTCACCCACTGCTGGCGCAGTAGGTGCCACAACCGCGCAACAGCCAAAACCCCGCAACACCCACACCTCACCTAATTAGCCACTTTCCCCTATTAAAACCTACTATTTAACTCTATATATCTCTTTTAATATATACCCTAGGAATAAAAAAAGAGTATCTTTAAAGTCCTTATTTTATAAAGATTAATAATAAAATACTAATTAAATTCTAAAGTTAAGGTTTAAAAAGTTAGTTTTTTTAGTAAAGGGTTTTTTTAACTAAGTATAGTTTCTTAAATATATTATATACTAGTAAACTAAAAATACTAGAATATTATAGAATTTATATATAATATATATAAAATATTTTAAAAATTACATTTATATTATTTAAAGAGCTATAAGCTATTCTTTTACTTAAGTTTTAATATTAATAATAAAATTAAAGCTTATACTTTTAATTCTTTATTATAAATTAATATAATTTTTAAAGTATTTTATATATATTATATATAAATTCTATAATATTCTAGTATTTTTAGTTTACTAGTATATAATATATTTAAGAAACTATACTTAGTTAAAAAAACCCTTTACTAAAAAAACTAACTTTTTAAACCTTAACTTTAGAATTTAATTAGTATTTTATTATTAATCTTTATAAAATAAGGACTTTAAAGATACTCTTTTTTTATTCCTAGGGTATATATTAAAAGAGATATATAGAGTTAAATAGTAGGTTTTAATAGGGGAAAGTGGCTAATTAGGTAAGGTGTGGGTGTTGTGGGGTTATGGCTGTTGTGTAATTGTGGCACCCCCTACGCCAAGGGCGTAGGGGGGCAGGGAAGGCCTGCCCCCCGGGTATCTTGTGTCTTTGTTCTGACATTTGCTGTGCCGCCGCCTGCGCCTGCGCCTGCGCCGCCCAGGCTGCCGTGCGGCGTTGTAGGACGCGATTGGGTGGCCGCTGTTCAAAATGCAACAGTTGGTTAGCATGTGGGTTTCTAATTAGTGGGGGGCCAGCTGTAAATTTGGGGATCTGGGGCGGGGCCGACTCCATGATTCGCCGCATCTTGATGCTTGGAACGGCCTCACGCGCCAATCATGAATAACACACGACTCTGCCTGAGAGCCATCGCCTTGATACGATCATTAAGGATGGCTTGGTGGAGATAGGACTCACAGTTACCACTGCCAGTTGGAGTCAAGGTCCAGGTCGGTGGTGGGTTTCTGTCCGGCACTGGAAAGAAAGGTAGGGCTGCCGCTGGTCGACCTGGCTTTGACGGATGCCATTCGTGCATCTTGAAATGTCCGTAGATGGTTCCAAAATGACTCTGTTCGAGTCCCCGCCTGTGATGGGCAATGATGAGCACCAGTCTACCAAGTTTGGAGCTACAGATAGACTGCCTAGCATCCGTGTGCTTCCGATCAACACGACAGGCATGCAGTGGTATAGCGTGATCAGCACCCTCGTACACACTTTGATTGCGAACGCTGTCAGTAACCATCGGGGGTCCTTTCGTCTCTACCGCCATCATTCAGGAGACATACTCGACGTCGGCCTCAGCCGTACTGCTTGTCTATTGTCAATGGTGAATATGGGCTTCTGAACCGAAGTAGGATATGCGGAGGAACCTCGTAACGTACAATATTTGATCAGTTCCAACTTGTTGGGAAACATGAGAAACTTGTCATCGTAGCCCAAGGACCATCCAAAGCAATTGTATGGCGAGGGACTTTCGTGGAGGATCACCTGGAAATTTCCGAGGTTTGGAAAAAGGGGCCCGAGTCCATTTAACTCTTGCTGGTTGGGGGGCCTAGTGGTCGTAGGGGTCGGAACAGGCGCGAATGGCATGTTGACTAAATGTCGAAGTAATGGCGTTTCAATAGTGTGCAATTGTTTCTGGAGAATGCGTAAAAATATATGTAATTGTGTTGTTCTATGATGACATCGAGGATCCGGACCTATTGTGAGCATACTTCTTATTTGTTTATATATTACACGCAGGCTCTCTGACACGATGTCAAAAAAGCCTTGGTTGTAACTATTCTGTTGGTTTGCCACATCCAAAATAGAGCGTCAGTTGGTGTTGGGAGGCGATTCCATCAGACCTTCGAAAGCCATGTTGACCCTCCCAACCCGCTTGGTTTGAGACCCAGGGGGGCTCAAGAGGCCCGCGTGGGTCAATGGATTTGTAGCTGAAAATAGGTCCAAGGGCACTTCGATATTTTGATTGTTCCTGGGGTTTCCTAGCCTGGAACCTACGTACTGTTTTGTGTGATAGGAATATTGTCTAATCGCTGTGTCAACATTACTGGAAGATGACGGCTTATAGGTTCTGATCCAGAAGAGTTCTGACAATGAGCTCGTGCTTGCCAAGGAAAGCTTTGATGTGCCGAATATGTGACGATCTCAAAATACCGCAACTATGTAGGAATGCCATAGCTCTGCTACTCTTCCAGATTGTTGAGTTGGCCGGCGGGTTGGCAGCGGCGGTCCGAGTCCATCACTGTCTCGTCAATACAGATGCTCAGATTCGGGTTGGCCGGCAAGGCCGGCCCCTATCGACAGGCTTGGCCGCTCCTACTTGATCTCCTCTCGGCGACTGAATAGAGGCCACATGATGTCCAAGGTCACTTTATCGTGCCAACAGTCCTTCTGAAACGCTTCAAATGTTGGAATGCCACTTGTGAAGCAATAAGCGAGGTCGCTATATTGCCCACGACGGAGCTAATGATTTGAACCTCCTGCGCCGCAGATCGACATGTGCTAAAGGAAACAAGTTTTGTGATGAGTCTTAAATGAGGCGTAGAAACTGGGCGCGTCACCGCGCGTGTGCTCCAATTTACTATATTTTTAGAAGGCGCAGGAGCGGGCGACTGAATGGCGCTGCCGACCTGACGGCGATCCCATGGTGGGCCGTCATGAATCGCACGGTTGCATCCGGACGGCGCAGCCGGAGCCTGGCCGAACATGACAGAGGCAACAAAATGTTCCCCTAAAAGTCTGGCGTGTGATTCACACTTTCGAGAAATTGGCAAAATTTTCGAGGCAGTGTTGGCTCGGTGAATCCATTGAGGGCGGTGGACAGACTTTTTTTACGCTGCCTTTGGTGCAATCTCGCATCAGTGCCAATCCGTGATTACCTAGGTAGCTTCCAAGTACCTACCCGGGGGCAGGCCTTTCCTACCCCCCTACACCCTTAGTATAGGAGGTACTATAACTATAACACAGCTAAAACCTTACAACACCTATAAGGGGTGTTTTCCTATATAAAAATTAACCTTTAACCTACTATTATTCTTTTAAATAAAATATTTAAAAAATTAGAATAATAATATTATATAAATGTTTATTATTTATTATATATAATAATAATATCTTTTTTATATAATCTTTTTACTTTTTATTAATATTTATAAAATAACTTTCTTTTAATAAGTTTTATTTTAAAATTATAATATAATTAACTTTAACTAACTTAAATATATATATATTTATTAAATAAAAAGTAATTATAATATATTTAATTTCTTACTTTTTAAAAAGTTTAAAGTATTTAAATCTTTTATAAAAAGAAGTAAAAATTAAATTATTAGTTTCTAAATAATTTATAATAATAAAATAAAACTTAGTTAATAATAATATTTAATTAATTTATAATATATTTAATAAGCTTTTTATTAAAAAGTATTTAAAAGTTTAATAATTAATAATAATTTTTAAAAAGCTATTTTATAAAGAACTAATATATTTAATTTAATATATAGTAAAAAAATAAATTATAAACTTTAAACTTTATATATTATTTTAGTTCTTTTATTAAGTTAAAATCTATAATAAAATAGATATTATAGTAAGGTATAGGGAAAAGAGGTATATAAATTTTTAGTAGATACTTTATAAGAAAGGCCTTCTCTATACTATTTTTAGCTCTTTTCTAGAAGAAATTATTACTCCTTTATTCTTAAGAAAATTTACCTTATTAGGTACTTTAAACCTCTATTATTCTCTCTATCTCCTTCCTTCCCTAAAGAACCTACCTTTTTATTAGATCTCTAAAAGACGCCTAATAGAATACTCTATCTAAGGTACTTATATACTTTCTAGTAAGGCAGTGGCGGGTAACACATTCAGAGGGCCCCCACTGTATTTATGTACCCTACCTATCCCTTCTTTTAAAATAGTTAATAAGAGACAATCCTTCTTCGTTTTCTTCTGAGCACCTATTAGAGATATTTAATAAGTATCTTACTCCCTCCCGCGCAGGCGTTTCCTTAGCCCTACAGACAGGCACACGCCTAGCCTACGTGCGCCCTGTTTTACTAGTAGCCTATTTTTAATATAATAAAAAGAAATATAGTAAAAGAAAATATAATAAAAAAGATATAATAACTTTATAATTCTCTATAATTTATTCATAACTAAAGGTTATTATTCTATATTAATAAATATAATATTATATTATATTTAATTTTAATTTATATTAGTATTATTAATAAGTTATTAATTTATTAAAGTTAAAGTTATTATAAGTTATAAACTAGTTTAATATTATTAAGTATTATATAAAATTATTATTATTATATAAATTAAAGTTTTAAATATAAGTTAATTAAAATAAATAATAATAAAAGTTATTATTACTTTAATTAAAGTTTTAACTTTATTTAAATATATATTTATTATAACTTTTTTATTATATTATATAATTATTTAAAAGTAATCTTTTAATTTATTATATAAAGTTAAAATATTTATTAAATAAAATAACTATAACTTATTATTTAAATATATAAAACTAATAGCTTATATATAACTATAAAATAATAATTAATAATTAAATATACTTTTATTTAAAAAAACTTTTAAATTTAAAGCTATAATTATTATATTTATATTAATAAAGTTTACTTTATTAATTAATAAATTAAAAGTATATAATATAAACTTTAATATTATTAAAATATAAATATTCTTTAATATAAAGCTATAAAGGGATATAAAGTTATTAATAATAAAGAAAAAGGTAATTAAAGATTTTAAAAATGTTTTAGTTAAAGCTAAAAATTAAACTAAGCTATAGATTTATAATAATTTAATAAAACTATTTAAAATAATTAAATATAAGTTTTTTAACCTTATATTTAAAAGGAAAAAAGGAAATTATAATTATTAATTATTTATTATAATTAATATAATTTAGTTATTTTCTTTTTATTTAATATAAATAAAATATTATTAAATATTAAATATTATTATATTATTAGTTTATTATATCTATTATTATAAGAGGGGAAATAGAGATAAAGTAGCTATCCTTAATATATTAATTTAAGATAACTCGGTGCTACCTTCTATATAAGGGGTTGTGGAGGGAAGGTCTAGTCTTTGGAGGGTGTGGGCGAATAGGCCACAGTGGATGACTAAGCATCTAGTGGGGCCCCTAGCCCACGCACACACTCTCTCTTCTATTATTACTTTATTTAATATATTAATTATTATTTATATTTAATTATTATAAAATGGAAATAAAAATAAAGTAAGTATTTTTAATATATTAATTTAATTTAAAATAATAATACTTTTTATATAAAGAAAAAAGTTTAATAGAATTATAAGTAGAAAGTTTAGATTTTTAAAAGTATAGGTGAATAAGCTATATTAAATATTTAAGTAGGAAGCTTATAGGGTTGTTAGTACTTATATATATACTCTTCTATATAATACTAGAAAATTTAATTTTAACTAATAAAGATATATTTATAATAGTAAAATAATAGTAGGTTAAGAAAACATAGAAGCTCTATAGGTATAAGGGATAAAAAACACTAGTATAGGTGGTATAAGTAGCTAAGTGTGGTTGAATAGGGCGCTCTAATTAGCTGTAGTGTAGGCGTAAACAATGTACCTATATACCCTCCGTTTTCTTCTGTGCGAACCTCCGGTCTCTTGCTATAAAGCCACTTCCTTAACAAGCAACATTTATGTGATGCTTCCTGCAAGAGAAGCAGCACAAGCTACTACAGAGCCACAGACTTCAATTTCTATTGAATCGGTCAATGAAAGAATCCTGTCTGGAGCAGATATTGTCCCAGCTTGCACGCAACCACTCTTATGTCGGCAGTGACTGGGAGACTGAGCAAAGCATGTGTGGCAAGGGTTTTGGAAAGTTGATCGCTTTGTAAGGAGTAGCTGGCCTGAGTGTTCGTGTTGGACCGAACGGATGGTCAAGGTACTCTGTCCACCTTGGGCAGGTCCAAGCTGTGATCACTGACTGATCCTCTCAGCAGGCACAAGAAGTAAAGTCATATGAGACCACCTAGGATTCATTGAGTAGTCTCGTGGTAGTCTATATGTATACCCAAGTCGGCCAGTCTCCGTGCCCAAGACTGTGCCAAGCGCAGCAGTGAACGCTGGGCGCAGGGATCCGGCAATGATTGGCACATATGCAGATACCCTTGTCAATTATACTCGCCAACGATCAGCGCAGGGAGTTGATTTTCCGCGTATAGACTAAATTCATTGCTAACACCGAAACAACGTTCGAAATAGATATGACTCCAACCTCTCCACTGAACCGCCATGGCGACCGTGTCTCGTAAGACTATAGAGGGGGTGATGTATCCGCTCCCATGCCAAGAGGCCTTAATTTATGGAGACGAAAGCTTGGGTCCGTACACGAGCAATTCTCCACCAATGCTTCTAAGCTGCTGACAAGGGAGCTGGGAGAGGATCTGAGGTATTCCAATGTTGATATAACAGGATGTGTCCGTTGCCTGCTTCAACGGATGAGACCCAAGTAGAACCCCAAGCCTACTGTGAATCGCAACTTCTGCTACCACAACCACTGTTTCCAAATTTCCCAATCACTCAAGCCATCATGTACACCAAGGCATTCCAATTCCTTGCAGCATTGACCGTTGCCCTTCCGGCGGTCCAAGCCTGCGTGGGGAAGGACGCCCTGCCCCAGGCTACGCAAACCATCACTAACTCGAAGACCATTGAGGTGGCCGCGGGCCAGACCTACGACGGAAAGAATGCGCGTTTCGACAGAGGGGCAGGTGCCTGCAAGGAGCAGACAGAAGGGGGTGAGTAGAAGCCCCATCAACGAAAGTTGAAGCTCGTCTAAAGTGATTTCTCTCCAAGGCCAGGCAGATACTGTCTTTTTACTCCGCAAGGGTGCGACTTTGAAGAACGCGATCATAGGCAAGAACCAGGGAGAGGGCGTCTACTGCATCGGCGGAGGTTGCACTATCGACAACGTCTGGTTTGAGGATGTCTGCGAGGATGCCATCTCGATGTACGGTCGTCTCACCCACTTGGAGTTGATTTTTGTATGAGTATGCAGTAGTACTGACACTTTTCCCCTACGACAGCAAGGAGGATACGGCCGGGACTGTAACGAGAATTATTGGCGGCGGTGCGTATCACGCCTCGGACAAGATAATCCAGCACAACGGATGCGGCAGTGTCAGCGTAAGTGGATCACTACCCATTCTGGAGACCTTGCATGTTGCAGGAGCTAACGACGTCAGATCTCAAACTTCTATGCCCGGGACTATGGCAAGGTCTACAGAGCTTGTGGTACTGTAAGTATTTGCTACCTAGGCCCCGTGAATGACCTCCCTGGACTGGCAGCGCTCTCGCTTTGCTGACTCTATCCCAGTGCGACAAGTGCAAGCGGACTGTCACTGTCTCCGGTGTGTCTGCTTACGGTGGCGGTGAGGTGGTTGGCATTAACAAGGACACCGGCGACGTGGCAACTCTGAGCAATATCTGCACTGATGCCAAGACTCCTTGCCAACTGTACAGCGGTCCTGGTGAGAAGGCTGGAGCTTGCTAAGTCCTCCTTGTCAAGTCCTATTTTGAACGTCTAGTCCTGTCAAATCGGCTGGCGAGGAAGGGATTGCGATTACATCCCGTGTAGTGACATTCTCCTGAAGAAGCAGTTACTCTTCGTTGTATACACACAATGCTCTCCCCACTTGGTATTCTAGTAATATCAAGATACCGCTCCTTCATTCATTGCAATGAATGCCGTTGATAATTCGGCCATCGATTGCCTCGGATCAATTAATTCTACTGCCGACTCACCAACCTGAGAGCATATTTCTCAGGCTCGCGGAAATTGATCGTGACTTCTGCCTTGCTCTGCTGAGTCCAGTCCCAGACCCTCCGCCGGGTGTCCTCTTTGATTTCCCCTTCCAGCGGAACTGCTTCCACTCTGTACAGTCGTAGCACATACGACATGACGGCTACGAACTCAGCCTGGGCAAATTTCTTGCCAGGACAGTTGCGTGCGCCGAGCGACCACGGGAAGAAAGACTCCTTGGCGACAGGCGGCGGCGCGACTTCCTCAGCATCAAGCATCTCGGCTGTTGTGTGGGATTTCTTAGAGCCGCCCTTCAACTCGGATAAGACTGGGGTGTTTCGGATCCAGCGGGTTGGACGAAATTCCTCACTGTCAGCGCCCCAGTATTCTGGTAGCATGTGCACAGCGAGATTGGACATATGAACCTCGGAACCTTTAGGAATGAAAATGTAGCGCCCGTCGACACGCAGATGTTGACCATCGCCAAGCACGTCCTTTTCCATGTCTACCACAGGGCTGTAGAGACGCAACATCTCGTACTGATCAAACCATTAGCAGATGGCTGCAACACAGAATAATCACTTTCACGATGAGGCGGCAATTCCAGCTTCAGAAATGCCCAGGGTACGTACCATGAGGGCTAGACAGCGCTTAAGCCTGTAAAAATACTGCTCGTACTCGAGGGTGGAAGAATCCAGTGCCTTCGTATCGTATACGTGGTCGACTTCCTCCCGGATCCAATCCTGCCATTCCGGTTCAACTGAGAGAATGTGGAAGCAGTAGTTGAGGCTGTGCGCAGTAGTCTCATGGCCTGCAATATTGTAGTCGAACATGTTTGCAAAGATCTCATCATCGTTGAGTCCTCCTCCCCCGCCAGCTTCAAGTTCCCCGAATCCGCCATTGGTATTGGATGATTTTGCCAGCTTTTCCTGTCGCATCTCAACAGACTTCGCGATCATCGCGTTGAGAAAGATGTTCTCGTTAGCCTTGCCGGCGGCCACTTCCACTTTCCGCTCCTCGACCAGCTGTTGCATCTGCTTTCGAAACGCCTGTGCCGCCAAAACATGATCCCGGAAGAGCTTGGGTAGGTATTTGACGCGGCTGGGGCCAAGCTCGTACATCCATTTTGGAGTCATACTCAGGAGACGAATGCTGGTGAGGAGCAGGGCAAGGTTGTCGCGATATCGAGCCGAGAACTCGTCCCCAGCCTGCGTTTCCTTGCCTACTGGCATGTACTTCCACGAATAGCCCAGTCCAGCTGCCGCCAAGACGTTCAGAGCCAGGGTCATTGTGTCTGAACAGGAGCTCCTCAAGCCCTCTTTACCATGCTTTAGAGATAATTACGCGTTAGCCTGCTGCACATAGAGACCCATCGCTCGTGGGAAATTAGCAGAGAGGAGCTCATACAGAGATCCACCATTGGGTCAGTCCGGCAGCTTGCGTCAAAGACTCTTGCCACACGATCTTCATGTTACTCTCGTTGAAAGGAGGAGCGGTGATGCGTCGGTGCCGTTGCCAATCTGCTCCATAGGCCGAGGTTACGCTAGGCGTGAATAGGTCCGGCATGCCCTCGCACCCCTCGGGAGAGCGCTCGAAATCCTTCTTCTTGAGATAGACCTGTGTAATGACCTCAAGGTCGACCGCGTATACCTAATTTGTGGTCAGCCATGTTCCAGCACTTGCTGAAGGCGCGGACAAGTCTCACTTGCAGCTTAGCTGGGGTGACGACCACAAGCATCTTCCCTATCTCCTGAAACGCACTGGCCTTCTCCTCCAACACCCACATGTAGCGATTGTATCGCACCAATGAGCCCATTCCAAACGGCAACTTGAGAAGGAGTGGACCAAGCAGTGGCGACAGGGCAAGCCAAGCGAGGTTCCTGCTGTATACGGGGCTGATGACAATGGGCAGTCCCATCTTTCTAGCCGCGAACCTTGGAAATAATTCTGGATGAGAGAGACAATGCTGCTAGCCAGGCTAAACTCCGGCGCCGCGAATAGCAACAGGATCCATATCGGCCACATCGTCAACGGAATAATACTTAGGTAGGCTGCATTGCTCGATATAAAATGAAATTCACACACGCGAACTTCTGCGATGCGATCTCAATCTCTAGCGTGCAGATAGGGATGGTGTTGGTAGAGCTGGTGGACACTCACGGATTTCAGGGACAGTTGTTCGGTGAGCCTTTTTGAGCATTCAGAAGCTTGGAGCCAAGAGGTTGAATGGCGAATATCGATGTGCAAAGCGGGGGGAATATTTGATTGAAACTCTATTTGGTCGATACGCCCTTGTTCGTACGCTACGTCCGACTTTCTCTGTCTCGCATTCGCGTTCTGAACACGCTCATTACAAATTATGAACGACCACTGCAGCAACCATTCGCTTGAAGTTACCAGGGTTAGCTGAAAGGCTAATGACACGCTCCGGTCCGGAGCCCCGGGGGCTAGCCAGCCATATGACAGTGAGCTGCCTGCTCCGGTATACAGGGCATTTATTAGAGTTGAGGGACTGGTCTAAATACAAAATGAGACCCGCCTTGGGTTGCACTGACTTTAGCCCTTCGAATAGCGTCAGTACCTGACCATATACACGTTGAGCAGCTGCAAAGGAGATTTGTGGCTCGGCACGCTCCACGCCATCATCAACACTTCAACTTCGCCAGCCGGGCGACATTGCACACCCAGCTACAAAAGGGCATAGGAGAGTAGAACAAAGTAAAGCTCGGTGTCCATGTGACTGCCCATTGTCAGAGGTATCCGGCAGGACTGAACAAAATCCACGCTGAGTTGTCGGGTATCTCTTCTCCAATCATTGATAAGAGCTTTCAATAGGCGTGTCCGATAACTTCGAAGAGAGATGCTTTGATCTCACATCCCGAAATAGTTGAGGCTTTGACGCCCCCGGATATGAGAGCGTGCCTGTTAAAGAGGAGGCCAGCAGCTCTATGGAGGGTGCAGCATCATACCACAGGTAGCGAATATTGCAGAGATATTTGGTTTGCATCAGGCTTAGGCCTGGCTGTGTTCTTCGGAGAGCTTTCGACACAAGGCCGAGCATTGCCACCGTTCATCTCTCTGACCGTAAGCGGACAGTGACAGACATGGATTATTGGTATTCTTCGAGTTCCTCTATTAAGCCGGAACAACAATAAATTCCCTGGAAGGGCAAGGCAATGTATCTTTCAGTGACAGACATCGCCAATGTGTTTCTACTTGCTGGATTCTCACCAGCACCGTGGACTTTGCCGCCGGGGTTGGATAACACCCGTCAAGTGCCTGCTGCATCGTCATGCCAACACAATGCCGCTTGATCCGTGATTCCATCTCGTGCGTACCGAGTCTCGATGTCCACAAGGCTCGGTCTTCATTGATGCAGCCTCTTCGGGGATCCTCAGACGTCGGAACAACACACCTCGATATCACCAAGAACTTCCATGACATAAGAGCCTGCCCTTTTCGGCCACGTTAGTGCACAGCTGGTGTCCACGAACAACATATGTCCATGGCTAGGATGCCGATCAGTGCCGAAGCTATCGTCGCTTCATGCACTTTGTCTTATCTCAGCAGGGACTATGGAATGTCTGAGGAATCCAACGACTAAGTGGGTGGTCATCCGTGTGCCTGACTTCGCGGTGGATTTCAAATGTTGACACCGGAGTCTTGGTCACAGTTTGGGGGCTAAGAGTTTGAAGGTGGGCAAGACAGCCTGACTTTCCCCGCAGTGACACATTCAGAGCCTCAAATTTGGATTTGTGCTACATTGCTAACGCGATTCAGAAATCTGAGCGATTTCCGGGAGACTGTGGGTGCTTACATGGTGTTCTAGTCATCGCGGGACGGCAGCTTCAGACTTAGCTGCCCAGGTGATTATGAAATGTCAGACATATCCGCATCTGGACTATGCGTGTGCAAAGGGTAGGATTGGCCAATTTTCATTACTAAGTCGACAGCCCACTCTTTTCATTATAGATTCCTTCGATACCGACCGGAATACCGTGAGAAGAGGTATCCAATCAGAGGAGTCATGCGTTGGTGACCACTGCGCGGCATGGCGTTGATGATGAGCTTGACCGCATCCAACCGCCTCCCCCCCTTCGACATGAATAGGGTGAGCAGAATGTGTAAGGCAAAGGCAGGCTCACCTATCCCGCTTTTTCCGAATTGGACTTGAGATGTTGGCAACTTCGGCGCAGGCTGGTTGGTCGAGGCCGTTGTCGATGCCAACCGCAAAATCTATAAAGGCATGCTTTGTCCCTGGCTAGAATCGACAGGGAACCATCCCTCATCCCATCAACGAAGCCTTTACAACCACTCACACCACGAATCAAAAAGCAAATCAAGTTTTTTACCTTCATCAAAGACAAAATGTACTTCACTCGATTCCTCGTCGCCGTCGGCCTCCTGGCCACCTCCTCCCTCGCCTGCAACCCTGGCCAGTGGGGCTGCGGAAACCAGAACGGTGTCCCAGGCCCTGACGGTGCAGTCTACGTCTGCAACTCCTCTGGAAGCTGGGTCTTCTCCGCCCAGTGCAATGGTGCGGCCTGCTGCACTGTCAGCGCCGACCAGAGCAACGCCGGTTGCAAGTGCTAAAGCACTCTAATATCTACTGTCCTTGGGCTACAGAGCTCCTGGTAAGTGCTTTGTCACCGGTGCAAGTCAATCCATAACGTACGGAATTCAAGCTAATAAGAAGTTTACTGTTACAGAACGCTGGCCTGATCAACCGATTGTTGAGTGAAGATCTGCAAGGACTAGTCATGCGGAAGTGGAGGCGCCGGGGGTCATTTTCATCTTGGTGGAGGAAAGGCTTGAGTGTGAGGCGATGAGCTGTGCGGCACTCCTATCCATCATTTAGGAATGCACTTGAGGCTTTGACTCACAAGCCATCTGTTCGAATACAAAACACATTCGTTTGCTCAAGCTTATCTCGCTGTTCATGCCCCCAGGCCACTTGGAAGAAGTATTTTGTTCAAACGGCATCCCAACTGATTGAAACTAAACAGATCTCTTCTGAGATTTCGAAGTAATGTCCTTGAATACTTGGCCACATGTACGAATAGCCGGGCGATACAATGCGTAAGGGCAGGCATTGACCTGAGGAGTTATTAAGGATTGAAAAGCTAAATATTGGACAACACCAAGGTAGTTACTGCAGACACTAGCAGGTATGAAGGGAGATGGCATGTGATACGAATGTGGATTCCTGCGCCTGTCTAGGATATTAAAACAGGAACCGTCAATGGACGTGGAATCAAAGAGGGATCCAGCTGAGTCCTTCTGAAATGAGCTGTGTACTGGGAACTTGCACATACAGGGCAAGACCCCGCCTTCACGTGCCGTGTAGCTGATGCTGCACTTGGACACTTGGAAACCTGGGCATAGTCAATTGCGAGGGTCTGAATTTGCAATTCCTAACCACTTCCAAACCACCCGAGCAGAGACCTTCCAACCCACTTGCATAGGAGCCGATTATAGCAGCACAATACGCTTCAGCAGTAACAGGGAAATAATCAATACGTGTCTCGAATCAGTTACTAGCCATTGAAGAGCCTCGGATCAACTAATGTGTCATGAAAACCCGTATCTTTCCATGTCAGTACACGGTCCCTCTGTGTGGTATCAAATTTGAACTTACTGAGAGGCTGGAAGTTTGATGTAATTCTGCAACTAGAAACAAGGCAACAACGCTTTGTGATCTTCAACTGTTGCCTAACCTGTCTAACTCAAGTAGAAGAACTTGACCCGTGTTGATTGGTGCACTGCTGACAATTATGATGAGGCGAAGCAATGACCGCTGCTTTCCGCATTGGACATTGTGTTTCGTAGGCAGCGTGGCGTCCAGCTGACGTGCAGGACACCCTCAGCCGAGCTGCAGGTCTGAATGGTCTTGCAAGTTACACAGACTGCACTCCGCCCACCTGGGCAGCCGGAGTTGCACGAATGGCACTGACCCCGCTTACCTATCAGCCTACAGGAAAGCCCAACCAGTTCGTCGAGTTTTGACAGTGGCATAACTTTCATTTCTGAGGTCTCTCCGGATCTGTCAATTCGATAAGAGTCTTCTGGCCAATTCCACCGGGGCTCCATCGGTGAAGCTACGCTCATTCTTTGCCTTCAGACATCTTGTCGACAGACTTTTGAAAACAGCAGCGATACCTCAGCTCCCAATCTGAGATACCGCGTCGCATATCAGAACGATCCAATGGCAGACCCTCTATCGCTTGCGGCCAGTATTGCCGGCCTCGTATCACTCGCAGACACTGCCTTTCGCCACGTATACAAATATGCCAGAGACGTCAAAGGAGCCAAGGACGAGATCACAAGGGTCGCCGAGGATCTGCACTCCCTAGCGGGCATACTTCAGAGCACTCGAGTCCTTGCCCAGAGCCTCGAAGAAGAGGGTGACACATACGACCCGGCAATACGCGTCCACCACATCTACTATTGCGAGCAGACTCTTAGCAAAATAAACGATAAAATGGAGAGGGCTGCAAGAAAGTTGAAAAGGGGCAAGTTGAGAGATGTTTTTGTGCAGCATGTCAAATGGCCTTTCTCGAAATCAGAGACACAAGAGATTCTAGGGGAACTCGAACGTCACAAGACCAGGATGAGCCTCAGCATTGCAACTGACTCCATGCAAAAGATGCAACTCCTGCTTTCGCAGCAAGAGAAAACGGATATTGTCACAAACGAAACGCGCGAAGTGGTTCGAGAGCTACGCACCGAGATCTTGGTCAATCCCAGGAAAAAACAAGTTCTGGAGTTTTTCCTCGACACGAAGACAGTCAACCCACAAACGAGCTTGGACAGTAATATCAGATTGCGACATACGATGACAGGTCTCTGGCTGACACAATCGCATGCCTTCATACATTGGCTTGACACACCCGGCTCAAAGATATGGCTCAGCGGTATCCCTGGGGGAGGAAAGACAGTGCTGGCTGGTGCTGCCATCCAAGAAGCCCTTACACGTGCATCTTCAAGTCCAACAATTGGCGCAACATTTCTTTTCTGCGACTTCAAGAACGAGGAGACCCTTAAAGCGACCAACATATTTTGTGCGATAGCTTCGCAATTGGCTCGCCAAAAGAATGCGGCATTTGATCTACTTCAAGACTGTTATGAGGATCTTCAACCTGTGAATGGTCTACCAAAGAAGGCGGATGCAGACGACCTCAGAGCTCTAGTTGGAAAAATGTGTGAGCTATTCGAACAGGTTCTCATAGTAGTGGACGGTATAGATGAATGCGGAGACGGCATGCATGAGATTGCAGAGATGGTATCAGATCTTGCCAGCAACTCAGGGACCATATCTTTGGCAGTTTTCAGCCGGGATGAGGCAGACATCCGCAGACAGCTCAGCGAAGACTTCAAGTCCATATCAATCTCGGCCCGCTCGAAGGACATCGAACTCTTTGTCAGAGCCGAGCTGGAATTGCTCACGCGCAGGGGCCGGCTGCTGGTCACGAATGCAAGCCTGCAAGATGCCATCCGAGAAACACTTGTCGAGCAAGCGCAAGGAATGTGAGTAACAACACCATAAGACGGAATTGCTACATACGTCATCAAATTACTATTGCTAACAAGTGCCATGTTCCGCTGGGTGGCCTGCCAGTTGGACTATCTCTGCGGTTTCTCAAACGACTTTGAGAGACGCTAGGCTCTTGGACATCTTCCACCCACCTTACACGAGACATACCTACGACTGCTTCAAAGACTCAGCAGACTTCCTATACAAACTCAGTCAAAAATACAAATGTGTTTCCACTTCATAGCCTTCTGTCCTGTAAGGCTATCTGCGGTTCAACAGCGTGAGGCTATTTCCACACCGGAAGTCGTCGGCGCCTCGCTAGATGATCACATGGTCTCGGAAGACTTTCTCGCATCGATATGTGGTAGTCTGCTTAAGAAATCATCAGATCACAAAGGCTTCAAATTTGCGCACTTTTCCGTACGCGAATTTCTGGAGCACCAATCCCTGACTGAGACGCCCGGTCTGGAAAAGTATCGAATATCTCAATCAGAGTGTTACAGATTGCTCGCTGTTCAGAGTCTCCGTTACTTACAGCTGTCGAACTTCTTCCTTAAAACGCCAGATCTGGGAACCGTGGTCAAGCGCGCCAATATGACGGCGAACACGGAGGAGGGATATAGCTACCATCTATTCGCAGCCAGATTCGCTTTGCAGATGACAGCAAACAGTGACTCTTATCCAACGATGCGCGAGCTCATACTTTCGCTTTTCCACTCATCCTAGACCTCTTCCCTCGTTCTCTTTGCTGTGAGCGTCTTTGTTGACTTGTTCACTTACTGTTGCCAATGCGGTCTTAGTCGCGAGAATGATCAAATGGTGAAAAATGATTTCGCGATGAAATTCTTAAGCGAAGACTTCCAACCAATACACCTCGCGGCGATGCTAAATCTTCCAAGCGTGTGTGACTCTCTGATCAGCACGGGAAGTGACCCAATCGCGAAGTCTCCATTCGGAACACCGCTTGAAATGTCATCTCGTCTTTCTTTCGGTGCTTACACGATTGCTTGGATTTAGAAGCTGTCAAATCAAAGCATCAGAGCTTGTGCGTCCCGATCCAGATGCTCCTTCCGTCAGGCACCCAGCGCAATTCGACAGTTGAGATTTTGGAACAGTCAGCCTTTGAGAAACTAAAACCGCACCAATCATTTCAGGCCGAAAACATGGAACTGGTTCTGCAGTGCATAATTGCTTTTTCACAAAATGACTTCCGGATCCTGCAACGACTACTACGACAAGGAGCAGCCCTTGAAGATTCAACATACACAGCCGCATTCCGGGGGCTCATGTACCAGCACTCTGAGTCGATTGGACACAATCCAGAACCGCTGCTTCAGTTCCTCCAGCATATTGCGTCTCTACTGGATTGCCAGTCAGAATGGCAATTAGGGATTGGTCACGCAATCTGGAATGTTGCTGTTGAACTGGGGTTGCCCTTCACGCGGGATCCACTTGTGACAGATTCTCGTATCACGATGTCAAAGGATGCATTATTGAGCAGAGCATTCGCCACAATTGAAGCCCATGATTTTCCAGGGCTTCAAACCTGTCTTTTTGATGGGCGCCTGGACCTCACTGACAGATATCGGGACCCTAAGTGGGAAACAGCTGATGGCGGCACACTGCATTTGACCCTATTGCATCGTGCTGTATTGGATCACAATCTCAAGGCGACTTCTCACTTGGCCACGGCTGGATGTGACCCGAACATTCCATTAGTTGGACCCGACTTGGCGGTCACTCCAATTCACGACTGCGATTCGATTGAAATCTTTGAAGAGCTGGTCGCGCTGGGCGCCAACTTGACAGCTGTAGACTCTGTCACGGGTCGCACCAACTGGCACGCATACGCAGCAAACATGGACTTCACAAATGATTTCTTGGCCTTTGTTGCACGAAAGTATCCTCTCGAGACGGCCGAGGCCCTCTTGACAAAGTCAGCCTTGGGCAACACACCACTGCAACATGCAATACGAAATGGGCTGGGGGCCATGCCATGCGAGGATCGCCATGTGGAGAGAATCACGGAAGTCATTTCAATCTGCTCCGAAATTCCGGAATTCTGGTCGATCCATGAACTATTGTTCGGGATGGCAGCCGAGTATGGGTCAGAAAGGGTTTTACATTGTCTCATCGAGGCTGGAGCCAGATTGGACCCGGTGGCACACAGTCAAGAGACACCATTGCATCATGTCGGCGTTGAAGCATCATCAGCGATGGTCAGGTGCCTCAAGGAGTTGTACCCAGGAGCCTTGGTTACAAGATTTGAGGGGCGACTTTCGCTGCAGCTTTATCTTGAAAGATGCTGTCGCTACAAACATCCGATAGAGGATTCTGTTGCACAAGACCTCTTGTCGACCGAAAGTCTGGAGTCAATAGACGGGGATGGGACAACAATATGGGAACACTATTCGGGTTCCAGTCACATCCAGCAAGACACCTGGCGTCGGACGCATGCCCAGCAAGGATTCGAGATGATCTGCACTTGGCTGTTGAGAATGTTTCTACGATGCTAGCCTACGAAAGCTCCGCGCAAAGGAGTGGCGTAAAAATGATCTTCTCCTTCTTCATTGCAATGGACTGGACTGAACAGTTGACGTCCACTTCTCCCCTCGTGCTAGCACGGGTGATCGAGGCTTCACGCTACTGGGAAATGCTCAAGACCGACACATCGGTGTTGCGCTTTCTGCAATTTGCGATAACAAACCTATTGTATCAGCACATCGACATGCTTCTTGACCATGGCGTGAGCGTCTCTGAAGTTGTGGATCAGTACAGCGCCGTCCAGAACCATAGAGGGAACACAAGGAGGGTGACATGCCATGTCTGGGCTGAACATGCCATATTGGGCACAGACATGGCATGTCATTTAGTAGGGTTAGGGTTTTCAAAGCATTATTCTTGGTATATAGTTACTTACAAGCTCGTATTCGTATTCGTATTCAGTAGCGCAGTTGGCAGAGAGGGTGACTCGAATTGGAGAGGTGCTGGGTTCGAACCCAGCTGGAGTCACTTTTGTAGTTTTCTTTTCAATCCCAGCTAAATTTCCAACCAATCAGAAGGCTTTATTTTAGAGACATGCCATGTCGTTCAACATGGCATGTCTCTTCAACATGCCATGTATGTAATTTCATGCCATGTTATCTTGACATGGCATGTCTGGCTGAACATGCCATGATGACTGCCCCTTATTGCCACTACGGAATGCTTGCCAGTCGCCTCAAGCAGTTTCGTTCTGCTCAAGCGCGGAAGGCAAAGAGTTACTCTATAAGATGTTAGATATCGCCGATAAGGCTCATTTGAATGACATCGCAATGGACGGACTTACAATACTTCATCGCCTCGCTACTGATGGGGAGGCTGGCTCGCAACTTCGTTGGTTGATCGATCGCGTTTTAGCCAAAGGGGTGGATATTAACAAGAGAGGCAACAATGGAACGACCCCTATCATGCACCATATTATAAAGCGGTCGTTAGATTGTGCTGAGTACTTGTTCCAGGTCGGGGCAGATCCCGCAATCCCAGACAATGACGGGATCGATACTGCAATGAATGCTTCTTACCAAGGTTTCCTGCCATTCTTGGAAAAGCTACTCGAGTGCTCAAAAGCCCGGGGCTCACCAATACAATGGAGAAGAAGGGCCACAATGAATTGGGAAGTTGAAAATGGCCAAAAAATAATCCTGACGAATGCAAGTGTGGTCCATTTCATGTCCTTGAGAGGCCATGTGGACTGCTTGGCATTTTATATTCAGAACAATCTCATCATGATTGAAGATTTGGAGGTGGCCACTACCGATGGTTGGACCCCAATGCACGTCTGCGCACGCGGGGGCAAGTCACGCATGATAGAGTATCTGAAGTCGAAAGGCTGTCAGATTATGCCCCAAACAGAGGACGGTACAACGCCATTGCACCTTGCTGTGCAGCGGAGACAGTACAATGCTTGCAGAGTCTTGATTCGGCTTGGCGCTCAGGATATTCCCGACATCACAGGAATCACTCCGACAATGTATGCTCTCAATGACAAAGATAAGGTCATGATTGAGCTCCTAAGCGAACTTCATCCCAGTGAGAAAGCAATACCTCAGCAGTTGGATGGCTATTTGCCTCGTAAGGTTCCCCAGGCTCTCGTCACAGCTATGGGAAAGGCTATAAGGTCCGGTGACATCTTAGAGTGCAAAAGGCTATACGCGATTGGCTGCCCAATTAATGTCCGCATACGGAACCGTTCTCCCTTGGCTCTTGCAGTGGAGAGCGGGCATATTCAAATTGCGGAATGGCTGTTGGATAACGGCACGACTGCTAATGCGTGCGTGAGTCATATTGGCGATGACGATGGTAATAATGACAACCACGACGGAAACTGCCTACATGTCATCGAACTTTGCCTCGCCCACTCGAAATCCAACAATCTTCTCGCAAAGCTCGTTGATCACTGCATAACCGATGGTTCAGGCTGGCCCCTTTTTGGCACTGTGGGCATTTCGGGAGCAATCCAAAAGTCTAACAACGAAGGTCTTTCAACGCTATTGAAATGCGTGCAAGAAAGGGCGCACCATATAAGGTACGGATGCAATGTGAATACTGTCATGACTAGCAGAGCAATCATTACTCTGATTTGAAACTAACTCCTTCACAGCAATGCTACCGGCATACCGCTGGCCAAAGTCCTGCACACTGTAGTCAACCAAGAGAACCGACTAGATGACAACGGGTGGCGCGGGACAGCACTAGCCTGCGCGATAGAAGAGGATGACGTTCAAGCTGTGCGTATTCTCCTGGAAAACGACGCCGCTATCGATGAAACCGATTCTGATGGCCGAACTGCGCTTTGGAGCTGCACGAATCACGACATTTATGCAATGCTTATCCGCCATGGAGCCTCTCTTGTCGACCACTTCTCTGGCAACATCTTAAATATTATCCAATGGGACACGAAAGCCTTCGAGGAAATCAACTCCTCGTTTTTCGACCCAAGTGTAGGAGAAGACAGGCCCAAAACACTGCCCGGGTTTCTCAGTACAATACAAGACACGCGAGGGAGCATTGATTGCGAGGAAGTTTCTATGAAGCCGGTCCATCTCAGACCTTTGCTCCAAGCGGGCATTGACTTGAGCCAGGAGCTGGGCTCGGGTAGGTCACTAATGCACCTCGCAATAACTGAGGAGGCTTCTTCGAGTTTCATCCTGAACAGCAACCTAAGTTTGGAGACTGTGGCACCATTTCCATGGCACCTGGAGTTTTGGTCTGATCCCTCATTCATGATTTCAATGTTCAGGCATTTTCGCAAGAAGCTCACGAAGAAGGATTTCGCCAGGCTCGCCAATCTTCAGCCAGATCGAGGACGGAGTCCATTATGCTACGCATCTACTGTGAACAACATTGATATGGTTCGTAACTGCATATGATTGGGGGCAGATCTCGACTTTGAAGGCAGTCCTCACGGCTCTGCTGTGATCGTGTCTAGTGCATGTGGGCAATTGGAGGCAGTGCGAATCTTGGTCCGGGCCGGGGCAAGTCTCTCATACGAAGGAGAAAAGGGCCACACAAATGTCTTCACCCTCTGTCGATCAAAAGTCGTGAGGCGTTGGCTACTTGTGGATCGCTTCACCGAACAGCAAACGATCGACACGAGACCGCACTGGGGAGACGGCCAAAGGTTGTCGCTGGGGGCCGGAACAGCTGTGGCCGGCTTGAAGCTTGTTGGCTTGCGGGCGATATGCTACTATGAGACGAGGTTAGATTACGCTTAGAGGTTGGCGAAGATGCGTAGGGACTGGCGCGGGAAGTCCATAACGCCAATTTGCATGTCAGGGATAGTATACGGATCGGAAGTTGAGAGGCATAAATAGATTCCATTGAAGGTTTCCAAGTGAATGAAAATGCAAGTTCGGCTAACACGCGATCACAAGCTACTCATCCGAGAGGCCTCATCAAAGACACGAAGCGCAGGGCGAAATGAAGAGTTTAGTAGGAGTACTTTATATGTATGGGGGATTGGAAACGCAACCGCTTAGTAGGAGGACAGCGTCAGCATTCTGCCCAGGTGGTACCATCACAGGGGCCTTTAGTGTCGATTTAATAAACCCTATGAGCTTCTGTTCCTGAGGGGTTTTCTTGTGGTCTCAAGGTTGTGTTGGGCCTCAGAAACTATGTCGTGTGGACTCCTTGAGTTGCGGTTTCAAAAAGGTAATACAGCCAGGCATTCCCATCTATAAAAGGGTGTTTTTTTCTCATGTGCCGAAACTGGCTTCACTTGTGAAAATGAGGATACCGAAACTCACAGGATGGCCGAGGTGATGAGATGGGCAGGCAGGGGATGCAGTGTGGGGTCAGGCGCGAGAGTGAATGAGCCGAAGGAATCGAGAAGAACGGCTGAGATCGTCCCTTTTGAGCGTGGCGTCCCAACGGGCGTGCTTGTGACCACCACCCAAATAAATACCTTATCAGGACCCCCTTGCCAACCTTGACTCGTCACGCCTGAAATTCTTCACCCTCGAGCTGATTCGCACAATACGCGCGTCTCCCTTTCGCACTCCCAACTCGGCTTCCCCACGCCCGTCTCCTTTCTCACGCATCATGCTCAACTTCCGCAGAAAGAAGTCGGCCGAATCCGAGGCCTCGGCCCAGCAGGACGCGCCTGTAATCAACGCGCCCCGACAGCCGTTCCGAAAGGCGATCGTGCCGGTCATCGCCTGCGGTGCTGGTCTGTTCTCGGACGGATACATCAACAACGTGAGCGCTCCCAAGGCCCGGATCTGACTGCCCCGTACCGCCGGACGGACTACAAGGCTTGCATCCCCGCCAAGGTTCGGCAGTCCGGGGTTCAAAAAGCTTGGTTTTTGCTAACCCGCGCGGCGTCCTCTTGGCCGGTCTAGGTCATCGGATCCGTCTCCACCGTGCTTGGCTTGCAGTATGGCGACCTGTACAAGGACTCGAATGCCAAGAAGTATGTCAATGACATCGCCTTCGCCGGCACTGTCGTGGGGATGCTGGCTTTTGGATGGCTCGCGGATCACTGGTCGCGCACCAACTCGCTGCTCGTCTCGACCATCATCTTGATGGTGTTTACCGCCCTCGCTGCGGGGTCTTACTACAAGGGTGACGCCGTCGGCATGTTCAACATCCTCACCGCGTGGCGCTTCTTCGTGAGTAGCACCTCCGGCCTGGCATACTTTCTTCTATGTCTACGAGGATGTCCGCTATTAACGTCATCTCATCCGCGAAGGTCGGCATCGGTATTGGGGGCGAATACCCCGCAGGCAGCGTCGGCGCAGCAGAGTCCACTGGCGAGCTCAAGTCCGGCTCCCGGAACCTGTGGTTCATCATGTTTACCAATACTATGATCGACTGGGTATGAAGAGCGCCAAATTCATCAACCCCTGCTCCCCAACTTTACTCATTTGTGCTGACTGGTGAGCTAGGGATTTGTGATCGGCGGTTTGTCCATCTTCAAAGTCTCGTGAATGCCGTGACAGTAGACATCTAACTGCGAGTAGCCTTTGTACCATACGTAGTTGCCGCCGCCTGCCAGAACGGCCATTACAGCACCATTTGGCGCACCAGCTTGGGCATAGGCGTGGTCTTCCCCATCATCCTGTTCATCCTGCGTCTGTTCGTGAAGGAGCCCGAGGCTTCTACCAAGAACTCGATGCGATATGCCAAGACACCGTACATGCTGTCATTCAAGATGTACGGATGGCGGCTGTTTATTGTCAGCTTGATCTGGTTCATCTACGACGTGAGTCCGGTTGAAGGTGTTCATTATGGTGACAGTGAATCTGATGCGTGGTGCTTAGTTCTCAACCTACGCGTTCGGCATATACTCGCCAACGATCCTGAGCAACATATATGGTGACACGGCCCCACTCACTACTGTGTTCGGCTGGAACACGGTCATTAACCTGTTCTACATCCCCGGAACTATGCTTGGCGCCCCAGCCTCCGACTGGCTGGGCCCGCGGTACGCGCTGGCCATCGGTGTCTTCCTCCAGGCTATCGTCGGCTTCATCATGGCCGGTGACTACTTGAACCTCTCGCAGCCCAGCATGGTTGGTGGGTTCGTGGTCGTGTACGGCGTGTTCCTCGCGCTGGGCGAGTTCGGGCCTGGCAACAACATCGGTCTACTAGCCGCCAAGACCTGTGCTACTGGCATTCGCGGTGAGGAATCTTCCATCTGGCAATGAGGCATCTCTTACCATGTGCTGACCGAACTCCAAGGCAAATACTATGGAATCGCCGCTGCTGTCGGTAAAATCGGCGCGTTCGTTGGTACCTGGGGTAGGTTTACTGACACCTGGTGCATGCTGGTGAGGTCTGAGGCAATCTGCTGATCACTGTCTTTCAGTCTTCCCATACATCATAGCAGCCGGGGGCGACAACGAGGTCGCCTCGGCTCAGTACCCTTTCTGGGTCTCCTCATCACTGTGCGTCCTGTCTGCTGGCCTCGTCCTGTTCTGCCTGCCGCACATCGGCCAGGACACAATTCACCTCGAGGACGAACGCTTCCGGGCTTACCTGGAGGAGAACGGTTACGACACTCGCCAGCTCGGTATGAAGAAGGGCGACGTTTTTGAGAGCACTGATGCTGAGATTCCGACGGAGGGCCTGACCGAGACTGCCAAGGGCGAGAAGACGACTAGTTGAGAATGAGGTTGGCAGCGAGGGTGAGGATGCTTCTGGAGGTTTCATGACCATGATCTCTGGAGACAGAAGAAATATTTAATGGAAGGACGCGTTGATTGAGCGAGTTACATTAATATACCATGAAACAATTGATCAGCATTTCACCTCTGCACCGGGATACCCCCCGATACGGCTTCTCCAGAATGCTCTGTGCATCTTGTCGTTCGCCTTGTAACTAGGGATGTTTGCCAGGAATACAGGTGTACCAAGTCATGAATGTTGAAATGACGAGTTGATGGATGAGCGCATTCACAGCGTAAAAATGAGTCGATAAATGCCTAACAAGATGAGATGAATGCTGGAGAAATAACGAGGGATTTAAGGCCCGGATCCAGACAGGAGATATACGGTTGGAGCGGTGCCTCAGGCTGCATCAAGCCTCTCCGCCTAACCAACGTATTTCTATCTATGGTGAGGTGTAGAGAGCGATGGAGTATGTCGAACCAGTCGAGGTCTAAGCCTCATCTTGGCCATTCTAGCAGTCATGGTGGATGTCAGTGAACAGGCAATGCGGCGAAGCATACAACAGATAAGTATTTGGGGAATCAAAAAATTCAGCGTGAATAGATGGACGGTCCACGGGTGGCACTGACTTAAGGTTGCAGCGCGCCAACATGCGGAAACAGGGGTGTCTTATCGATGGGACCCACTTATGGAGGTCGAAGTCCGTCTCCTAGCACCGGGAGGACATCGCGGCCTGCTCTTGGCTAACCTCATAACATCGAATCCAAGATGATCCAAATGCTCCTGGACCAGTCGTCGACACGCGAGCAGTGGGCCCCTTTCCGAAAGCGCAGGACCAGGCAAGACCCTCTCCTACGTACCTAGGTAGTCTGTGGCACTGTTAACGGACTTCAGCCTCCATGCCCTATCACATGCTCGCTTAGATCCGCATCTGGGAGGGGTGCTTTCGGTAGTCATGCCCGGCGCCTTGCGATGTATCGAGGGGATGGAGGAGTAGGCAATGCCTTTGCGCCGATTCAGGAGCATGTCTCGACAATAAAAGCCGGCGGGACCAACACAGCAAAAGACAACCCAAGCGACGGGACCCTCGATCGAACATAGATCTTCATCTCTGTTACTTCCTCCGTCCCTTCTACACTCAACATGTCTCCAAGTGCTATTCAGGATAATGTGGACAATGTCCCGGCCCAGACCAAGGCAGTCTCCCAACCTTCCTCAGAAGCCGACTTCTCCACATTCCGCTCCCTCGTCCCCCTCCTAGCAGACGACAAGCTCACCTACCTCAACGCCTCCTACCAACCCCCTTCAAACTTGATCGTCCACGCAGCCATCACAAAATTCGCCACTGAGGGACTCTATAAGCCGCACCCCAAACCGGAATGGCAATCCGCAGTCGAGGAGACCCGCGCACTGGTAGGACGGTACATCAACGCCGATCCGTCCTCCATAGCCTTCACCCGCGACACCACGGAAGGGCTAGGCTACTTCATCCGGTCCCTCAACATCCAGCCGGGTGACAACGTCGTCGTCCTGGACACGGAGCACCCGAACCACGTGTACGGGTGGATGACGCTGCGCATCGCCGGCGTGGAGATCAGGCAGGTGCCGACCATCGCCGAGGCGCAGAAGACTGGCAAGGTGACGGCTGCAACAGCAGAAACGTTCGCACCCTACGTCGACGAGCGCACCCGCGCCATCGGCCTCAGCTCCATAATGTTCCACAGCGGGCAGTGGAACGACGTCGCGGGCATCTGCAAGGCGTTCCGACCGCGCGGGATCCACGTCCTGGCAGACCTCACGCAGCAGGTCGGGTTCGCGGAGGTTGACGTGACGGCCATCGGTGTCTCGGCGGCGGCGTTCAGTCTGCACAAGGGTCTGAACTGTCCAACGGGGTTTGCAGCGCTGTATGTGGACCCGGGGTACATCCGACAGAATGATCCGAAACCCGCCATTGCTGGGTATGGAGCCGTGAGCAACGTGCGGGCTGATCTGCTGGTGCCTCCTGAGGAGCTTGTATATCACCCGACGGCGCGGCGGTTTGAGCACCTCAACCTCAGTCTGGTCGGTGCGGCTGCCGCGAAGGCGTTCTTGACTTTCTATCTGGATTCCATGGTGCCGAGGCGTGTGCAGGAGCACCTGTACGGTCTTGGAGATGCACTGAGGGAAGAGTGCAGTGCTCTTGGAGTGAGCATCGTTGGTCCTGCGACTCGGAAGGAGCATGCACCCCATCTGTACATCCTTGATTTGCATGACCCGAGGTGGATGGACTTGCTGAAGGAAAGCGGTATTTTTGTCACACCGTACCGACTGGGTATCAGGGTGTCGTTTGGCTTCTATAACAACACCTCGGACGTGAAGAAGCTCGCTGCTGTTCTGAAGGTCGGAGTTGATCGGGGTCTGCCTTTGCCATAGAGTGGTTTATTTGCGTACATATCTTGTCTTGCAGGAATGCAAGAATCTTGAACAATTTGGGGTGGTTTCTGGCCCCTTCAAAACGACGCTTTATGATCATCGGTCCCTTAGAGCACGCAAGAGGCATCGAGTATCGCAATAAGCTCAACAAGGCTAGCATGGTGTCCGCGACCCATTTCGAATGCTTCGTAGGTTGTTGTTGAGGTCCAGTGAGCTGAACGCTGGATAGTGTGTCATAGTTCCAAGCTCGTCATCGAGCCTGTGTCAACCTGTCTCTGACCTGAGAAGCCAGACCCCATGCAGACGAGCACTCGTCGAGGCAAAGCAGCAGGTACTGAGCTTCTTCTGGTGTGCCAAACGCTAGGAGTGTTCTTGCCGCTTGCATAATCCCGTAGATCATCATCAAGGGACTATGCCCGAGACCGAACTGGCTGCGATACTTCCGCACGAGCTGTGCCACGTCTTGCGCGGCTGACAAGCAGATCGTGGTGGCGTTATCCTTCGACGCCGCTTTGGTAGTCTCTGAAGTCGCATGGTCGAAGTTCAGGGCAATGCGGACGCTACGGAATAACAAGCTTTTGGGTCCTTGTCAGCCTGTTTCTGGAATTCGTGATTCACGGCAACAAGGTGAGCATCAGGAAAGCTTACTGCAGAGCGGCAACACTTGACATGAGCGGCGTGCTTGGTGGCTCCCACTTGTTCCATTTGGCACACTCCGGTAGCGCTTCGTACCAGGCACACAGTTCCACGTTGAGGCTGTCCAGGCATGACTGACGGCCAAGAGCATCCAAATTGGATTTCGTAGAGAACAATTTAGACAGCATTCTCTCGACGATCTTGGACAGGCGTATTTGCTCTTTGAAGCATGGAATCAGTGGGTTGACCGTACCAATGCTCCCATCGTGATCTGCGAGGCCGGCGGGTAGCCAAGGCCCCATCTCTGGGAGATCGCTGGTTGAGGCAGATCGTTAGCCTCCCGTCTTATCTGTAGAACGCTTGGTGGGGCAAGCTCACGGGAGTCTGTTAGTTGTATCGACTTCTGCGTCCTCTTGGAAGAGGTACACAGGCCGCCCAAGGATCAGACTGATCAGCTTATCTGACGAGTAGCAGCCCCAGAAGATTCGCCTGCGGATCTCCAAGTCCTCGTCGGTCGCTAGTGAGGAGTCGTGGGATATCCAGTGTTTAGGGTCTTTTTGAAACCCAAGATCTTGTGCCATGCGAAAGGCGATGCCTTCCCAATATTGTCAGGATTGTGACAGTCATCATAATCGGTACGACTTACCCGAGAAGCCCCAGCCCTTGGACAAGTTTCCCTGTCCAATCTCGTAGAATGCCAGGCAGAGAAACCCCTGAACAGTGACGATAGATGGCTTGGTGAGCCCGGAGACGATCAAGATGCTCTCGGCCGCAGAGAAGAATTGTGCACTCGATTCTCGATGCCGCTTATCTGGCGACATCAGCGTCCCCAGAGCGCATATAGATAAGAGTAGGGCCGGAGACCAGTACTTGCAGCAGACTCGGTCAGAGAAGTGGTCTCTCAGGAATGCTTCACGATAGATGAACATGAAGTGCGGATACTGCCATTTAAAAAATTGCAACAAGGCGTCTTGCACAAGCTCATCGTGCAAGCTGATGCCGAAATGCTCCGCCACATACTCGAAATTGGAGTCGACGCCGGCGGGATGTTTTGACAAGGCCGTGCCTGTCGCTGTCGATGGTCGTCTGCTGGAATGTGCGCGGTAAATACTGGTCGCGCCGTGATAAATGAGCGAGCCTTCCAGATCAACCTGCAAATTTGCATCGCTGGCTCGTGCAAGGTCCCTGCCCTTCTCGCCACTTCGCAAATCCGGGTTCGACGTCGATGCTGATGGCTGTCGGTCCGGCAGGTGATCACCAAATGACACGCTCTGCAGCATACTGCCCCGCTCGTTGGCCGGCGCTGATCGGAGCCTGCCGATGAACGACTCGAGCCACGTGACCCGGTTCTCCAGGCTGGTCACATACTCGTGGGTAGCAGGCCGTCGTTTGCGGTCGACCTCACGGTACTCGCACGCCTGTCTGGCCGTGGCGCAGTTCTGGCACGGCTCTGTGCGTGAACACTTCAGCTGCGAGGACGGAGTGTCGGGTCAGCGAGTTCCGGTGTGGGCGACGTGTCGCGCGAGGGTTCAAGGTTTTGTACCTTTCGAAACTGGCATCTCTTGCACCTATCTACAATGTTAGTTTTGTTCTTCAAATACGCGCTCGGTGAGGACTAATTACGAGATCTTTCTGGCTGGCTCTGGGGGCATGATGCTGATAGTATTTGACAAAGGTCGCGAACTCGACAGCTGCGGAAGCAGGTCTTGCATGAGCCGTAAGAAATGCCCCGTAGATTGCGGGGCCGCCTCCCGCCAGGGCCGTCACTGGGCTAGACAGAGTCCCGGCCTGGGCTAACAGATCGGCGACCTGCAGACATATTGATCCTCTCCAATTCTTCCCAACACTCGTCCTCACTTAATTCTTCCCAATGCTCGTCCTCGCCCTCGTCTGGACACAGCCTCAGGTGCAACATCACTCCAGCCTTCTTCGCCTCCACTTCCAGCTTGCCGACTGCATCCTTGTAGGCACCATCCTGCTTTGGTCTTGGAGACAGCCGTATCTTCTCGAGAGCAGGAACCCAGTCATGCTTCCTGGCAGCAAAGTCGCAGAACATGACCCTGAGGGCCTTCACATTGCGGTCTGGATCCCGTGAGTGCAACGAAAGTTCGGATACCGAGGCAGGGACAAGGATGTCGGTGAGTCGCTGAAGCCCTGTCAGCTCCTGATCCGTCGGCTCTCTGTCACGGACAGAGGCATCGGTGTCAAGATTGCACACTGCAAACTCTAGCGGAAGGTGGAGCTTCCGAAGGTGCTGGAATCCCTGCATCGACAATCCGCCGGTATAAATCGACCCGCGAGACGAGTCCTGGATCACGAGGCTCTCAAGGTAGTTTTCTGCCTCTCGTTCGATTGCCCTGACAAATCTGCAGGCGTCCCAATCCTGAGGGGTCTCCTCCGATACCCAGTGCGAATATGCAAGTTCCTTGAGGTTCGGCGCCTTCCGGAGAAAGGTTGCCATGGCCACTTCGTCGAGAAAGCTGTCGTCGAAATGCGCAGCGTCCAGGGTCTCCGCAGAAGGAAAACCTGCGTCCTCGTAGGCGGTCACGATGGAGACTGGGTCTCTGACAACACAGCCGCGGGCACGAAACGAGCGCAACTTGGGCAGAGCTACGAACGGCAGCACCTCGGTCAGATCGAATCGGAGGTCCGAGGGACACCCTTCGATGAAGCGTTTGACGTGCCATTCAGCAGGTCCCACGTCGCTGCGGGGCTCGAACTCGGTGACCTGAGCCAGACTGGGCCTGTCCCAGAGAGAGCTGGACAGACTCGGCCTATTCACTGCTCTGTGGGCAATGGCGTGAATGAGCTTGTCGGCCATTTCGCACGGCCGCCACAGGCACGGCAGCTTCAGGCTCGTGACATTTGGCAACAGTGTCAACAGGAAGGCAGCGGCGTGCTGTGAGTACACATAATCGCTCTCGAGGTCCTCCTGGATAAGGGCGTAGTATTGTCTCCAGTCTAGGCCCGCCGCTCGCAGGTAGGGAGACTCAGCAAACATGGCGACCACGGGTCCACCGAGATCAGCATCCGGGAGATGCTCGACGGCCCTCGGTCTTGGGGGCCAGGTGTCGAGGGTGAAGTCTGCATGCCTGATGTAACGCGCCACGATGGGGTCGTGGGCGATCTCTTGGACGAGCCAGGTGGCTGGTGGGTTGAAATTCGAGAGCAGGCCCTTGTTTGGGTATCTGCAATACGTAAACTCGCGGAACCGTTTGCGCCGTTGGTTGTGCCGCTCGATGAAAGGCGTGCATAGATTGTATAATCTGTGGCAGGTCAATGCGAGGCCCTCAAAGCCTTCGGGCAGGGTGTGCGGGATGATTTCATCCAGCAGTTCTGTCGGCAGACTGGCCAGGGTTGAGGTGGTCATGGCGGCAGTGAGATCAATCAGATCATGGAAGGAGGAGAACGTGTGGCAGTAACAACTAGTATACTCTCCTTTAAGGGGATGTTAGGAGGAGTGGACCTTGAAGAATTTAAGCGGGCAGCTCAGCGACCACCTCGTTCAGAACTTGGTGGTGTAGGTGCGATGGATTCCAAATGCTGGTCGTCCGCGGCGGGTCGCAAGTGTCTTGATTGGCTCAGATATACGGCTGAGCCCCCTGGGCTGTTAATTGATTGGCTCTCTGTGGCTTCAATCAGTGGATATTAGGCTTCTACCACCCCTATGTGGGTTGAAATGTTGTTGCCTGAGTACCAACTACTGTGGCTATGTCAATCCATCAGCCGGACAGCCAGCCCTGACTGTGGGAGCGCCAACGACAGCAAGATCCAAGTCAAGATTTCTCATTGCGGCCGCCGCCTCAATCAAACGCGCCCCGAGAACTACAAACATTCACGTCCACGATAAATAACCACTGGCAGGTTCGACAGCCGTCGCGGGGCTCATGCCTGTCGCCACTGCGAATCACACCCAACCACTGGCTACTAGGCACCGGTGCCCCCGAAGAAGATCGTTAAGGCCGGCCCAGTCACCCATCCACACCCGGAGTGGCGCACGAACGGCGAGATGAAGGGCACCTTGACATCAAGATCAAGAGTTGTCGGATGCACCAGGGTAATGGCGCAGACGAGTAGCATGTGGACAAGAAATGTGACCAGATTGATTCAGATGGGCGGTTGGGTATGTGGAATACTTAGAATGGTAAATCTCATCTGCGAATAATTGACCTCAAGTACCAATTTAACTGGTAAAGAATGCTTTAGAACTTCGATAGTAGTTTCTACCCTTCCCGTCAGATAAATAAGTTGGAAATTAGTTTTCGTGGTGAACACAGGTTGATGGGTGTGGATGGATGTTCCATTCAACGCGTGAACGCGTGTACGATTGTGCCAAGGCCTTTTCACACTGACTCTACGGGGCAGCAAAGACAATTCCTGCGTTATGGGAGCCGTCTTGTGACAAGGGTCGGCATCGGAATTCTTGTTGCATCAAGCATGCCATTTGGGAGGAGACGAAGGCCCGCTCTTGGCTGCCAAGATGAATACTATTTGACATGGTACCGAGGTAGGTACACCCTCGCGGCTCGGCGGCGCTCAAAAAGTTCTCGCCTGTTGCATGGAATGTCGATGTAACCCTGTAACACGAGATTTAATGAGTTACCACCTTCCCGTTCACGTGTCGATTGCGGCTATCTGACTTGATCCAGCTTAGTTTCGGCATACACTACAACTACGCACATCACGAGGATTTTCATGATGAGCAAGGATGTATCAGCTCGTAGCATTTTTCTGATGAGACAGTAATTGAACCTTGGCAATCCACAACATGGTTTTCACCTCGACTTGTGTTATAATTACCCTTCGCCTATCGGTCTGAAAAGAAAAAGAGTTTCAGTCGCCCTTCCTATCCGTTGGTCAGCAACAACCCATTATAAGATGGTATCGACATTCGGCGTGTCACTTTCCTCCGCGTACACAACACAATGGCCGACATATCTACTCGTCGCCATATGTGCCTTATTGTGGTTGATCAGGCGCCATGCTTGCAAGGTTGATGTTGCTCCTGGCGAGCCTGTTCTTCTCTCGTCAGGAGTCCCACTTCTTGGACACATCCTGGGAATGTTGTCGTCAGGCTCCGGATACTATATGAGCCTGTTTCGGAAGACCGGCCGCCAACTCCAGGCTGTGACACTATCACTCTTTGGCCACAAGGTCTACGTGATATTTTCGCCGTCTCTTGCCCAAGCCGCCCTTCGCAACCGGGACCTATCTTTCGAGCCCTTTGTTGTGTTGGCAAGCCAGGCCTTGGCCAACTTAGAAGGGCGCAGCCTGAAGCTTCTCAGAGACGGGACGATATCACGAGCGTTCTTCCACACTTTGCCCAGCGTTGTTTCGGCTGAGCCAATGAGCCGCATGGCCGCAACTGGACTGCTTTCCATGACTGGAGAGGTCAGCGAGCTTTGCCGTCAAATCGACTCGTCAGTCAATAAGCAGGTTGAGATCGGTGACCTCTTCGGTTACCTTAAGAAAACAATGACTCTTGCGGTCACAGACGCACTATATGGACTCGACGATAATGTGTTCCGTGAAGACCTGACCTTGATTGATAATTTGTGGTACATTTCCTCCCGAGCCCGAAAAGTCAGTCTGCGACTACATTCCGTACTAATCATCTCTTGTTAGGAAGTTCGACGAAACCCTCCCTTATTTGGCATCAGGCATCCTGCCTTGGCTGTTCGCACCGAAAGGAAACAGGGCTCGGATCCGTGTGCAAACCGCGCTGGCAGAATATTACCGCCAACACAAGACCGAAGAGGACTTTCCAGAGCAAACAGCAGATATCACTCTCCTCCGGCACCGAGTCTTCCGCGGTCTGGGATTCAACGACTCAGAAATTGGCCGCATGGAGTTGACCATGGTCTTCGCAGGCACAAACAATAGCGTGCCCCTGCTCTTCTGGATTATTGTCAATGTCTTCGCGCGTCCGGGGATCGTGGAAGGGTTAAGGGCCGAGGTCCAAGGTGTGGTCGATATCGTGCCCATCGAAGGAAAGCAAGAGGCGATGGGTGAGAATGGCGGCAAACCCGCACCCAGACGGCAGGCCAACGTGCGGGCTTCTCTGCTCACGGATGAGGCACGGTGTCCGTATCTCACCGCGATTCAACGGGAGGCGCTCCGCCTCTGCAACACAACCACTGGATTCAGGCATGCGATGAGTGACACCACGCTTCCTGACGGCACCTTTCTTCGTGCTGGGTCGACGGTCCACATTCCAACATCTATCTCGCATCGCCTACCAGAGGTGTGGGGTCCCGTGGACCCCAGCGAGTTCGAGCCGGCCCGATGGCTTAAGACTTCAGGGGCGCCTGGCTTGATCAAGGCACCCGCAGCTTATTTTCCATTCGGAGGTGGGAAGCATTTATGCCCCGGGAGGGGCTTCGCGTACGCTGAGAATGCGGGCTTACTTGTGACTCTCGCGCTTGGATTTACAGTCAGCGGCCTTACTCCCGAGACGCAGCCGTTATGCCCAATAGCGAATTTGATGGGAGAGGGCGTACCGAAGCCGAGACAGAAGGCTGGAGTACGGATAGAGAGGAGAGAAGGGTGGGAGGACGTTCGTTGGAATTTAATGTGGTAAGATTCAACGCTCATGTAACATTATCTCAGGCCACAAATCGAAACCCAGCCACACAAGCACCATGCCCAACGTCTAACTTTCACAACTGCAAGTGCCACATTGTCAACTCTCATATGCGTTACCTAGATGGCTCTCCCAGATTCTTTCTCTTATTGGACACTGAAGCGTCCTTCATCTGTCGATGGCAACTGGTATTATGTTCTTGTGTACTGTGCGTCATGTCCCGTGGGAAGCTCTCCACCTGTGCCGGCAAAGGCGGTCTCTGCCAAAAATGGGGCTTCATGATACCAACGGAGATCTGAGGGACTTCCTCACCAGAAGAATATCATCATTTGTGACATGCCACACTGAGATCGGTCGACTGCTTATGCGTCTCCCGGGACAGTTGACTGCGGAAGCGTACCTCAAGGGCCCGACGTTCGTCCAGGCACTTCGAGACCAATGTTTGCTTCTGAGAAATTGGCCAGTCACTTCTAACGCAGCATGAAGAGACCAGTTCGGGAATTTTGGACTCGTGTCATTCTGTGTATCCCGGGCCAACCCGGTGTTCGGCAACGATACGCCCGGATGTGCCGCGCGGTCTAGGGTCTGGGCGCGGGTGACATAAGGTCAAACGCCTTGAAGACGTCCCTGCAGCCCTCTCGTGTCAATAAGAGTTATTCTTGATAAAAAATATCCCATTGCAATTTTTCATCCAGCCTCGGTTTTCATTCTAAAGAGAGACACTCCATCCGCGCCCAAGCCGCAAGCTCTGGGCTTGGCGCCAGAGTGCCGCCGGAGCTGCGGCTAAACGAGTATCTAAACGAAGTACCGGGCGGAATATAAACGAGAACGAGGTGCGTGGTAGAAATAACAGGGAGCAAGGGCGGCATGAGCCGCACACAGCCACGCCGCATACTGCTCAAAACAGCGCTGGGTCACCAACACGACATCGCTGCAGATTTTGGAAAGGTACTCTGCCTCGTTGGAAATTATCAAAGGGGCTGTGTTTCGTGAAGCTGTCTGTCAGACCCTCGTTATCTGCCTCGTAGGTCTCCCCCATAAAGAAAAGGGGAGTTTCATAGTCCACGGATTCAATGTACTTAAATCGAGTTGTCTGGTGAAATTCAAGAACGATGATCAGTCTCTGTGAACTCAAAATTCGTTTTTCGCCATTAGCGTCGCTCATCACCAATTTCATGTCCCGGTTTGTTAACTGAGAAAATCGTTTCATTCACTTCAACGCATAGAATATCTCGGGAATGCTACCGGCCAGACTTTTCTCAGAATATCTCCCGATGTCTCAGTTCATGACGGATCCCGCGGTGATGCTGAACGCATGCGACACCCCGGACGCCGACGTGGCCGCAAGCACGTTCCAGCTATACCACTACCATCCAACTGTTGCTGGAGCTGTCATTTTTGTCTTGTTATTTCTAGCCACCACGGGCCTTCACTTTTGGCAGATGTTCAAGTCTCGGTGCTGCTTCGTTCTCCCACTAGCAGTCGGCGGCATTTGTGAGTCCTTCAGTTGAATTTGGCCGAAAGCATTTGAAGCGGATTCGGAAATAGTGCTAATGCAGTCTCTATGTAGTGGAAGTCATTGGCTATGCCGGCCGTGCGAAGTCCGGAAATGAGAGCCCTTATTGGACCTTGGGTCCATACATCATCCAAGCCATTCTATTGCTTGTTGTCAGTATCACTTTTCACCTGTTACGGATCCCCATCTTTCATGTCTTGGAATGTTCTAGAATACAACACTTTGGGACCCGTAGCAGTACTAACGTCACCATCAAAAAAGGCACCCGCACTTTTTGCTGGGACTATCTACATGGAGCTCGGACGGATCATCAGTGTTATTCATGGAGAGGGGCATGTCATGATCCGAAAGGAATGGATGACGAAGCTCTTTGTGACAGGTGATCTGCTATCATTCTTTCTCCAAGGTGGAGGTCAGTATGTGGTAGTCCGCGATTCTTTCCAAATTCTGACAAGCTTTAGGCGGTGGCTATCAGGCTGCAGGGAGCCTGGAGGCCCTTAATACTGGCGCTAAGATTATTATTGTCGGCCTCTTCATTCAACTTATCTTCTTCGGCTTTTTCATCGTCGTTGCTATTTCTTTCCATCGCTCCATCAATGCAGCACCCACTGGCCGCTCCAACAGCAGCGTACCCTGGCGTAAGCACATGAGGGCCTTGTACATTGGAAGTCTTTTGATTATGGTCCGCTCTTTATTCAGAGCCGTCGAATACCTTCAGGGTTTCGATGGATATTTGCTCAAGCATGAAGCGTACCTTTACATCTTCGATGCGCTTCTTATGTTTCTCGTTATGGTGCTTTTCAACTGGATACACCCTGCTGAGATTGCCGCCATACTTTCAAGTGGATGGGGGAACAGTGGATGGAAGCTGGGCAACCTGCCGCATCACAACGCGGAGCGCCTGTGAGTGTGTCAAAATATCCAGCTTCATTATCTTGAACGAAGCGGTGTGAAGGAAGTCTTGTTACACCAAAGACGGAATATTCAACTGTGTTTTGATGCAAGATATTGAACAGCATTGAATTGGAGAACTGTCTGGTCCTCGGTGCTTATTTCTGTAACGGACATATGGAGCTATCTGACAGCGGTAGAAGAGCTTTTTTCATCACGAATTCATTTTCACCAATAGGGATTTGAATTTCTTTTTGGAAAGCTGCTTGCAGTGTATTCTCTATCCATTCAGACATCTAGAGCTTTATAGAAACCCACAGACTGAAGTGGCCAGTAAATCCATGGTCTCCAGTAAGTGCCCAGCATTTCATCCACTACTTCAACAATGTCCTTACCCCAGCCTTCAAGGAACCAGAAGTCATCCAACGTGTGAAGGAAAGCGCCAAAGTATGCAAAAAGAACCAGAGACTGGGGTTGTCGTTGATGCAGCAGAGTGAAGTACTGCTGGGGTGCAAAATGAATAAAAGCCAACGGCCCCGCCCAGGATCGGTTACAACCCCACCTCTGAAGGGTCTGGAGATCCATCGTCTCAAATTGCAACGTGTACATGCGACATTTCCTCATGGCCGATAACGCCTGGTCGTAAATCTCCGCGTCGCTGGTGTCCTCCCAAAGCTCTCGCAGCCGGCACATGTCCAAGTCAGCCGGATCGGATGTTATGTCGTCGATGTTGAGGTCGTGCCAATTACCAAGTTCTATGAGCATATTCAACCTACCGTCGCGTAAATGATCATAGTACGGTCCCAGCACAGCGTCAATACCACGCGTCATGGGTATCCACTCTGTTCCCAGGAGGCGATCCTTGCGCAGGCGGGGCGAGTTCCTCTCCACGGTGTCGGCAAGCTGTCTCGATACGCTGAAAACGTACAGGAGATTGAGGATTGACCAGGCCAGCAAGGCCTCGCTTTTGTCCTGCGAGATGTCGTTCACATATTCATGAAATCCTGCAACGGCTATCTCGTGGTGCTGTGTTGCCTCCATGATGTAAGAGCTATCCTGAGATCCATCAATGTAAGATAGGTGCAGGGCAGCTAGGCTGAGAATAGCGTGGGCCACGAAAGGATGCTGGAAGCCAATCTGTGGGATGGTGATTTGCCATAATGCATCTGGCCCAGGAGTCTTGTAAATGTCAACGCCGGCGGAAACAGTCCAGTGATGTAGCAACTCCAGGTCCCTAATGCTGAAGTTTGGTGGAGCGGAAACAGGTATTTGTGGCGTGCCGAAAGTAGTACCCGGGGTAGACGCCGTAGACGCGGGAGTAGTCGCAGCAAGTGCGCGGTTACGATCCGGGAATAAACAGACTTCTGGGATTATCCGGTTCGAGGTAGCCACATTCGGTGCATCGGACGCCTTATTCGTGGTGCCGTCGCTTGTTGGTTGGATTTCCTTGGTATATTGGCAGGAAATTTCTCTGCGGGCGCACGATCGACATATTGGTCGTTCTTCGCTACACTAATAAAGGTTCACGTCAGCGGCGGCTAGAGAGGCGAGACCCGGCAAGGGGTACCAACCTTGATTCGACGTCTACGACAGTCAATGCATCCGTTTCTGGATTTTGTGTGCGGCCTGCGTCTTTTGGCCACTGGGCGATCCCGCGGCTGCGTTGGCGGCGTTGTGGATTGAGTTTCGGGACTCATGATTTTCTGGACCACACGAGTGAGACGGATAAGAACGAGGAAGGATGGGAGACTGTTCAGAATAGCGAGAATGAGCGAGCTTAAACGAGAGACGACTGGTCGAGATCAAAGCGTCGTTGGGTTAAACGAGCAAGTACGAGCCTTCGTATTCTGTACGAGCTCGGGTTTTTCGCGAGACAGGCATATCCTTGCGCAAATCTGTTGACTAGACCCATTCTATTCTACGCTTACACTACATTCTATGGTGCATCACTTCTGGCAGACTAGCCCCTTGCCTTCCGGCGGTTCCAGGGGGGCGGTTCCAGGAAAACCTTCACGTCCTGCAGTCCCGTGGAGCCTCCTCCATCATGTAGTCACTGTATTCCGAGAACTGCCTGTCCTCGACAGATTTGCTCCGCCTCGTGCCGTCCAGATCCTCCACGTACCACACAACGAATATGGCCATGGTGATTGCCATGAGGAGGGCGTCGAAGATATACAAGAAGATCTCGTGAGACATCAGATAGCCGGCATTTCCCTGCAAATACTCGATGACTCGGAAAATGCTGCGCACGAGGATGATTGCGCTTGTGACGTAGAGAACGAATAAATAACGTTTCCACGGGATCTCGCCGGCGTTCGCGGCGGGAGTAGGGTTCTTGAGTAGCCGAACGTGGAAGAGAACCGAGGTGACCACGAAGAAACCGAAGATGACAATCTGAACGAACAGTCCAGCGATAATGATCTTTTCGCCGATGTTGTACAACTCAAGGGTTCCCGCAGCTTGAATTCCCCCGCCGCCGGCTTGGAGGGTGAAAGCAATCACGTCGCCGGTCACGAAAAGCCTCGTCACCCATTGTACTGGGATTAGTGATAGGTGTTCGCCCCTGACCGTTCGGATAAGTCGGCCAAGGATCATGTAAATCGAGGCGGCGTAGAGCGCAGGCGCGACGAGGATAGGGATTGCTTGGATAACGAAGCCGGCGATAGAGTACTTGTCGAAGTGACCCCATATCCGTCCACAGTAGCCAATTGTCTGGACTGCAGATGCGACTTTTAGCAGGGAACGACCGAAGAAGTAGAATGGCTACTTACATAGGCCACCGATTGTGAATGCAGTGAAGTAGTAAGCCCTGGCTTTGAATAGACGCGCCGTGTGGAGCGCAGTCAGGATGGCAAAAACAGCAACACTGACACTCGCTGCGGCCAGTGAGGGTGTATAACGATAGAGCTGGAAATTGAATTCAGCGCCGGGAGCCTCGGCCTCGGTGGAAGCCATTTTCTTGTGTTTGGAGAGGAACCCGTTCCGAACTTTATTGTCAGTCGTGCGTGGTTCGGTTCAGTGATGTGAGTGTGTGAGGTTGAACGCCTTTGAATGTGCCTCTTATAAAATTTGAAATTAAATCTTTGTTCAAGGAAAGCTGTGCCGCAAGAAAACCTTTGGCAGCTGGGTGCTGGCTGAACATCTCGAGAACCAACAGCTGACGGAAATGAACAGCGTGGCTGTGTGTCCTTAATCCATTGGCAACCAAGATATGTGCCCACATTCCATGTCAGCGTCTCTTATCTGTCGAAGACGTAGGCTCCTTCGAGCACGCTCGGTGTAGGGGGTTAAACGAGTCCAGGGCAGCGCGTGGGCTCAGACGAAGCTCTGCGGGCCTAAAAATGCACCAGCCTTGTGCCCTTTGAATGGCCCAGTTGAGGACAGTGATGGGGCCATCCGACTCGATCCCTGTGGGCCTCATTCTGCTACGGCTAGGGTTCACCAGTACTGAGCTCGGTGGCATGTGGGCGAGGCCGTTGAACGAGATACGAGGTACGAGATACGAAGCCCATCAAACTCCGGACACTATTATTGGGCACCACACCGAACAAAGAAGATAATCCCCGCCCCATAACATCCTCCGTGCCCGATTCAAGATTCAGACAGCTGGCGCGCTTTCTGGATTCTGGAAATGGCACATTCGAAGGCTGAGCGGACGAAACACGCGTCTATCACTTAAAGCAATGCGTCGCGGCCCTCCCCAAAACCGTTAATCCCAATAGAGCCTGTACATGCTTGTTTAATCTAAGAGATCTACTTCAGGCTTCGAAGCTTGTAGAAGGAGGCTATGACTTCATCTTTGTCCACCTCAAACACGGTGTGGCCTTGACCTTTCATCAGCCACTGTCCTTCCCCGATCCTCTCCTTGGCAATTGTCTTCCTCGTCCCGGAATAGACGGCAGACCGCAGGCTCTTACTTATCCCGGCACTAGGATATGCTAACAAGCCAAACATTCCCGCGCCGCTCTTGGCCACCAAGCTCGCAGCCCCCTTTCCGACCCCCTTGAAAGCTCCGACTGCGCCCTCCTTACCGGCACCCCTGACAGGCTCCATCACCAGGTCGATCAACTCATCCACGAAGCCCCACGCGAAAGTCTTCCCGGCAACGACGGCGCCGCTCTTGGCATCTGTGACCCGTCCGTGATCGCGGACCTCGGTGCCGAAATGCCGCGGGATTGACCTCATGCCCTCCGTCATGGCGAGGGGAATATCAACGAGCGCTCCTTTGGCATAAATCGGAGCTATCATGCCGATGCTCTTTGCCGATGCACCGGCCACACGACCTGCCATTGAAGAATGCTTTTCCCCTTTGCTCTTTCCGCTACTCGCTGATGTGATGGAGAGGTGATCATCGAGGGGCATATCTAGCGACGCCTTGCTGCTCCCACCATTGCGCTCCAGTTTTTTCCGCTCCCGCGCACGGCGCCGTTTTTCATCATTGTATTCTTCGATAGGCTTCGTGACCATTCCGGTGATGGACCCGGTCATGTCGAAAGCTGTGGCCACCATAGCGGAGGCGCCTCCGGAGACAGGATCCCAGCGTGTCACGTCGATTATGATAGGGTTACTCGCGTAGCTGTGCCTCAAGCCTTGTCAATTATCCGTCCGCAGGTGCCGTATAGGGAAGCAGGGGGGAAACCAACGGGGAGATATGCTTCAGTTGCACCACATCATGGCTCATTAAAGCCTCAGCGGCTGCTTTTGACAGTTTCATGGCCTTTTTCGACTTTTTATAAGTCCACACGGCTGGCTGGCTCGGGACAAGATCACAGTTCATGCGTTCCAGCGGTAGTTGTTTCCACCACGAAGTCGCGGCGGCTTTCACACCCTGTTCCGCCTCCATCTTGGCAGAGATCTTTTCCGCCGAGGCAACAGCCTGGGGTGATGGACAGTATCTCATAGCCTCGGCGAGGTTCTGTTCGTTGAGCTGTCTGTGCGGAATCGGCCGTGGGCCTGCGCCAGCCCTCGCGATCATGTCTCCCCAGAACGGCTGACTGCAAGACGGGTCAATAGTCAGCAAGCCCGGTAGCCTATAATTGTCTTCGTGGCTGACTTACTCTCCGAAGAATGGAACTATCGTGGTGGGTTTCCCATATCTCAAGCCAC
The DNA here is from genome assembly GCA_000800745.1 of Diaporthe longicolla. Lineage (NCBI taxonomy): Eukaryota > Fungi > Ascomycota > Sordariomycetes > Diaporthales > Diaporthaceae > Diaporthe > Diaporthe longicolla. The sequence continues at coordinate 196,604 of JUJX01000046.1, forward strand.
ATGCCGTAGTTCCCGCTCCGCCATGATGAACGACTGCGGCAACGTGTTGGAACAGCCACTCGTGTGGGCAATCGCCTACCCAGTATATTGAATCACTCTTCGAGCCGGCCGGATTTGACCAGCCTTTGGATACAATGGCTCTTACTCCCGCGGCACTAACAGCATCGAGGATCGTTTTGATGACGCGTTCGGGGTCGTCTAGCACAATACTGCCGAACCCAATGTATACTGGCGGAGGGCCCTCAGCAAGAAAGTCCGCTAGGTCGTCAGGGGGTGCGTATTGAGGTGCGTCCCGAAAGAAGAAACCGCAAACATCTGTCACACTCCACTGTTAGCAAGGTGTATACGCCATGATATCACATCCAGGACCATAAGGTCAACCTCACCTATGTGCGGGCCCCAGTCTTTGGGCTTAGGTACAAGAGCGGGAGACCAGCAGTATGTGAAGGGGATTTTCAAGGCGTCGGCGAGCATAGGGCCGTCAAACATCGCAACGGACTCCAGGTCTATCCTATTTCGCCACTTATTTATCACGTCACCAAGCCTGGATACTGTCAGTGAAGTTCCACAGCCGGCCTATCTGCTTGGCAACGTACCCTTGCCAGGTCAAGTGCTCCACAATGCCGTAAGAAATAAAATTCGCTATGCCGTAGTCACCACCGACATTCTTCAGATTCGCCAGTGGGTGGGGAAATGCCGCCGTGCTGGTCCATGGCATCGTGAACATCAGGTGCACAGGAATACCGAGAGCCTGGGCGCAATGGACGTGGGCGAAGCTTGGCGGGTTGGATATGATCGCATCGGCTACGAAAGGGTCCCCCGTTGTAGTATCCGGTTTGATGCAGGCCTCGCAGAAGCCTTCGAGCATCTCTTCTACCATCTCGCGCTTTTTACCGACCTCCCCGGCCTGGAGGCTCTTCATACTCGGTATCAGGCCCGGATTCTTGACCATGTAGGCCATCAGCGCGGCGGGGTCTCCCCCTACGCCGTAGTGCTCTAAGTCAGCATCTCTGACAAATTTCTCAAAGACGTCGTGGGTGGCTAGCCGAACACGATGGCCCCGTCTTTTCAGCTCGGCACCCAGGGCAACAAATGGTTGGACATCCCCACGGCTCCCGACAACCTGGATCAGAACGTTGAGTTTGACTGGGTCCTCGCGTGTGGTCTCTTCTATTATCTGCTCGTACGGCGGTGGTGGTGGCTCGTATGTAGAAGCTTCTTCTGGGGAAACCCCCCAATCTCCGCCTTTACTCATTCGGTATGTATATTTGATCGCTCGCGCGAGCTTGGAGTCGCAGTCGATATCGACACGGCCGTCGTGTTCTGCGCAATCACAGTAGTCTTTCGTCAGCCCTGTCAACGCAGACTAGAGACTTCAACTCACCATTGACAGCTGTGTCGCCACCCCATAGCTCACTTGGCGCCGCAGAAGGAGAAAACTCCCCATCGAAATGTGGATGTTGATCGGCTACCTCCGGAGTGGTTAGGTCACCAGTACATGCTGCCCTCCGTACCGAGTGTGATGTCGTCGGCTCAAGCCATGCTTGGTTCTCTCGCGGCAGCTCCTTTCGCGCTATTCTCCGTTTCTCATCCATATTGCTTGAGCTAACCCTTCGGCTGTGAATCTGGACGTGTTTCGTTGTTTAGACTCGATCTTCAAGAGCTTCCAAGGTTCGTTAGCTTCTCCTCAGGTCTGGATGTCCCTGGCAATCGCTCTCGCAAAACAACCGGTACTAGGAGATCAGCTTGAGGAAGACTTCGAATTTCTAGTCCTACCGGAGAAAAGAGCAATGAGAAAGATAAACATTTACTTGATCGTGTCAAGGCATACTTGGTAATGCATCAGATGCCCATTAAAGTGCTTGTCTGCTCGGTACACTCCCGCAAGGCCACCCCTGTTCGGATTCGACCGAGCAGTCCATTCTTAGCACCCCAGCCTCAACCACGCTGTTCCTGCGTCGTATCTCGTTTAGAATACGCGCATATACACGCATTGCGTATCTCGCTTTCAGTGTCGTCAGGCCCCAAAATTCGGAACCGACCTTCCCTGCTGCACGGCTATTTCGATAGACCACTTGTGTACCCCTGGGAGTGTCCGCTCTTAGAACATGTAACCCAGAAAGTCTTGCCGCCGGCCGTGAAGAAATCGTATGGAATTAGTTCCTCACTACCAACATGTGTACCTTGAACTACACGATCGTGATATCCTGTACGAAGGCTGCCAATGCCGCGTCACCAAATCGCACTTTTGGTGGCTCGGCGGCTGAGGCGTTGTAATCATTATGGAGCCCTGACCTGCCAAGTAGGAGTTCCTGCAGATGCTGCGAGCCTTGATGTACACTGAATTCGAACATCCCGAGCCGACTTGCGACACTGTCTCCGTTCATCCTCAACACTAAGCCTCGGAGAGAATAGTGATCTCCACCTAGCTGCGCCGACACTATTGCGAAAAGCAATTCCTCTTCCCCCTGGCCCCGGGGGTGCTTCGCCGCATCACCGTTGGACTTGACGGTACTTCCAGGTATAAATTCATCCCAGTATACGCTTGTGCCGAGATAAGTACCGCTGTCTCCCAGGATCGGGCTCGGAGACTGTGGCTCAAAAGTCAAGTCTGGTTCATGCACACTGCTCTTGCTGTGCGGTGACCACAACTTGCCTTGGACGAAGACGGCTCGTAAGCTGAGGCCACACTCTGTGAACTTGTACAATCCTGAGGAATGATCTGTGGCGACATGAACGTCCAGAACCTCCGCAAGATCCACCACCACGTAGCCGGGCCGTGGCCCAAAGCCGAGATCAGGAGATATCGGCCCGTCGAGGCTGGCCCACGACCACGTGGGGATCCAGCAACCTCTAATTCTGGATACCGCCCTCTCGTGTTGGGGAGAGGCGTTCCAGCAAAGCTGCGCCAGCAGCCCCTTTCTCCACATACCGGCGAGGTATATGTCGTCAAGGGTTTCGCGGGCCTTCTCGGCCAGCCCAGCAAGTGCAACAAGCTTATCTGATCCCTTTGTGAGGTAACAAGCGGAGTAAGCTTTCACCATTGCCCCCCAGGCCTCACCCAGATTGGTTGCATCTCCGAAGCCCACCGTCGGTTTACCCACTGGCGGCACGAGAGTGCGGTAGTTACCAAGCCAGCCTGCCATCAACTTTCGGTTCCATATCTCTTCGGCCATGCCCCCAGGAAACTGCTCACAGGCCATGAGCTCCTGGCATTCCCAGTACACTTGGTTCTTTGAGAAGCTCAACTGGCCCGGAGCAAGGTAGCGCTCCTGTAGTACCCAGGCGCGGGTGTTCAGAGGGGCGTCTTCTATGTCCTCGTCGAACATGCCCAGACGGGCCAGGCTGGTGTTACCCTCACCTAGATCCGGTGCTGAAATGGTCACTGGGTCCCTCCCGTGATAGAGCCCAAGGCTCCCATCCGCGGCCCATGTGGCGGCGATGTTGACGATAGCCCCTTCATAAATCCGTCCCATAACCGCTGACTCTTTTTCCCAGTCGGCCACATCATCTTGAATGATGCACAGCGAGTCAATCCAGATGTGGGAGAAGCCGAGCGATGTTGCCACCTCGCAAGATTCCCTATAAGTCCTTGGCAGATCTACCATTTCCTGTCCTTCAAGTAGGGCACCGTAGTTCTTTTTTTCAAGACAGAAGTGAAGTGATTTACCCCAGCAGTGGCTCAAGGTACAGTACGGCCTAGGCTTATCTGCTGTCTGCTCAACGATCCGCCAACTAGTTGTCTTGCCATCCACAACGACTATCTCAACGAGTCGACTGGGCGAGAACTGTTGACGATCTCTTACCATGCGGCATTTTTCATGGGTCTCCGAGCATTTCCGCAGCCACTGCTTCCATAGGTCGGGACTTTGTGATGTCGACCATGCGCACCCAGGCGAGTTGCGCTCCTGATTTTGAAGCGTCTCGGCGCGATGATGATCCTGTACTCTGCGGAGCGCTACGTGCACAAAATGATGGCGCAGCTGTACGGCGAATTCTAGTGCACGGGTATTGTGCCTTCGTGACTCATTCCGCACAACCGAGAATGGCAGACTGCCTGGCTCCGGCGGGTTGCGCTTAGAGGCGAAGCCCCAAAACACGTCTGGTTCTGGCAGGTGAGGTCGGAGTTGGGTCAGGAAATCTTCGTACGTGCGTGGCACCCAACCCCCGGATTCGTAGAGAGCGGGGTCAGAAACCTCCACGATCTTCTGCCACACGCTCCTGCAGATGAAGCATTCTGCTTCGATGGCATTGTAGAAGCTTTGTGGCGAGTTATGGTGGTTGTATCGCATGCTGACGTTGCCGAGATTATCTCGGCACATCTGGCAGAGCATGTTTGCTGTCCCAGCTGCCGTTGCAGGATGAGACGTAATGAGACCGGTCTCGTAGATCCGAGGTGAGATGGTCACTCTGCGCTGGTCTCAACAAGCAAGAGAGGTTGTTGAGCTTAACGCCGACCAGGTCTCTCCGTTATGTTGTTCGGTCATGTTGCTGCTATATCGGAGAGCACATCAGATTTAGGGCATTGCCTGAAGTTCGCGTGCCACAAGGATGGATGTCAGCTGGGTGGGGCAGGAAGGGAAGCCGCGCCAATGCCTGGGTCCAGTAAAAACGTACTGCAAGCGGGTAATATCGAACACGCTATTGTGGTGGATCTCACTTTGGCATTCACAGCACTTGTAGTGTAAATGAGATGGTAGTCATTCGTCTTCTGCGCAACGGCGAGAAAGAAGAAAAAGCGGATGAGCTTGGGTTCAACACTGGGTCTCTTGGTACAACTTCACAATCGCCGATCAAGAACCGGTAGTTCTTCATGGCAGCACCTGCCATCGTGAAAAAAGGAATGTTGAAGGCGTATGCACCGCAACTGACAGACTAGATCACCGATGCAAACCTGGTGAGGCGAAGCTGTGTCTTCGGTGATAGGAGATTGCCATTGAAACAGAAGCTGACGTCTTGCAACCATAAGCCGGCATGTGTGGTATATAAAGCCCCGCCTGTATACGCCTAGACATGCAGATATCGCAGAAAGTGATCAAGTTCTCTCCAACCTCTGACAATCAAGCATTAAAGGATTGCACTGCAAACTACTTTCATCAAAACTATGTCTTCTTTCGTATGGTTCATCACCGGAGCCTCAAATGGCTTCGGGCTCGTCCTGAGTCTCCACGCCCTGAAGCAAGGCCACAGTGTGATTGCAACAATGAGGAACAAGACCCGCGCCAGTGACGCTGTCAAGTCCATCGAGAGCGCGGGTGGTCACGTCATTGAGATGGACATGACGGAGTCCCGAGAGAGCATCGTCAAGAAGATCCAAGACACCAACGAGACCCATGGACCTATTGATGTCTTGGTCAACAAGGCTGGATATGCCATGTTGGGACCAGTCGCCCAGTTCACGTAAATAAGACTCCCTTTTCTAAGGTCTACTCCTGCCGAGCCACATTACTCTTGCTAACAAATACGCAGTGAGCAGGAGATCCGGACGCAGTTCGAGACCAACTTCTACGGCCCCTTCTATGCCATCCAGGCCGTCCTTCCAGGGATGAGGACATGCGGTTCCGGCACGATCGTCAACATAAGCAGCGTCGCCGGGCAAGATGCATCGCCAACCGGCGGCCTGTACTCGGCCAGCAAGTTCGCCCTCGAGGGACTCAGCGAGGCGCTCGCGAAGGAGGAGGCAGAGTCGGGAATATCGGTGTTGATTGTGGAGCCGGGAGCCTTCCGCACAAATTTCCTCAGTGCTTTCATCAGTCCTGAGAAGGGCGTCGGGGAGGGTGCGCCAGGAGCTGGGATGGCCCGATGGGGTGCCATGGCTGGTAAGCAGGTAGGTGACCCACGCAAGGGTGCTGAAGTCATCTTCCAGGTCGTGACAGGCGAGGGAGAGGCTGGAAAGCTCAAGGGAAAGATCAGTCGACTGCCCCTCGGGAAGGATGCCGTCACTAGGATTGAAGCCAAGGTTGAGGCCGTGAAGCAGGATGTGGCAACTTCGAAGGAGTTGGCTTGTAGCACGGACTTCTGAGAGCATATGCCCGGAAAGGATGCTTTCACGAAGAAGCCTTTTTATTCGAGTCGACATGTTTGGCAATGATCGTTTTCCATGGCCATGAAATGAAGGCGGGAAACGTGCGTGTGGGGGAGAATCTTATTCAGGGCCAATTTTGAGACTGAACCTTTTCTTGAGGGTATGTCAAAAGAATGAACAGTTGCGAACCCTTCTCGAATTCTGGCAGACTCAATAAGAACCCCCGAAATATTGTCTCATATTCACATATGTTTTGCGAGACTTTTCCTGCGTATAAATTGTAGAGGAGACCACATAGCTTGATCGTTTTTACCAACGGCCTATCACTTTGTAGACCTCTTCCTTAACATCAAGCCTCCAGGTTTGGTATTATATTTCTATGTGCGGTAAAACTTATCTACAAGAAGTTATAGATAGCCCAGGCATGGCTGCAGTGTGCCGGTCAATGATGGAGCCACTTTAAAGTCTTTAGAACCCACTCAAGCTTCAATGCACTTGTCCTCCAGACGCTCGATCTCGAGGGAAGCAAGAATATACGCAGCAGAACCGAGCACATTGTTATATTTGATGGGTTGGGAAACATAATACTGTGAATCAAATGTCAGATCTCGTATGGAAATTTCATCAGAAGAAACCCTACTCACCTCATACGAAGCTGTGGAGTTCAAGCTGCACACCGCCACGGTCTTGTTGTATCCAAGTGTACCATCTGCCTCATGGACGACGAAGTTGTCGTTCAGGTAACCATACGCTCTGTTCGCAACCTGTATCGAAGCGGAGGACATACTACCAGGTTTATAATATCCCAGCCTCGCGCCCTTGAGCAGCGCGTACACAAACATAGCGCTGCCGCTCGACTCAATGTAATTTCCCTCGCGGCTGGGTTGGTCCAGGACCTGCCACCAGCCACCCGTGTCTGGGTCCACTGCCTGCGTCACCGCCTTTGCCAGGGACCTGAACTTCTGGAGTAGCGGTTCCCTATACTGGCATGTCTGGCGGTAATCCTGGAGAACCTCAAGCGTGTCCACTAGCGCCATGATGTACCACCCGAGACTCCTCCCCCATACGTGTGGGCTCGCACCTGTGACAGGATCAGCCCACACAGCTGTGCCGCTCGCGTCGTATCCATGTACTAAGAGGCCGGAATTCTCCTGGAGGCAATGGTCCCAAAGGAGGTTGATCTGGTGGGCCATGTCGTCGAGGGCGGTCGTGTTGAAGGCTGTCGCGTTATTCTGAGCCACAGTGTACAGCGTGTAAAATGGCGCCAAGGAGTACATGCCGTCCAGGTAGCTCCAATATGGGTACGTGTAGTACCACAACCCTTCCTCCTGGTTCCGACGGTTCAGGTCGATGCTGAGCCGGAGAGCCTCTAGCCCTGATGAATAGGGTGACGTCTGAGCATCTAATTCTTGAGACAAGGAGAGCATGCCATTTCCATTTGAAAGCCGATCGAGGGGATAGCTCAGCGCGTTGTTTGTTGCATTTGACAGATATGGGAGGACAGAGCCAACGCTCGCAGCAATATGCACTTTCATTTGCTCGTTTCCAGGATATAGGTCAAGTAGGGCAGTGAACGCCTTCTGCGTGAATCCAGCTTGGAGGGGCTCAGAGGATCCCCCCTCTCCAGTCATGATACCATCCTTGCGGGCAATGAGACTGGAGGCCATCCAAAGCGAATTCTTTGTGGCATTGCGTGCGAATCCGGCTGCTGCTAATGTTGGTTGAATGGTGACGAGTACGGCGACGAAGGCCGGCCGCCCGATCGAGACCCGCATGTCTGCGTAACTTGAACTGCTTCTATTAAAAAATGTGACGGCAGTGGCAGAAGTCTATTTTGCCCGGAAGACGTGCAATTAAAACAGCAGATATATAAACGCACTAGCGAGGTCAAATAAGCCAGCCCGAGACAGCAACTTGCGGGGAGATTCAAGGATGTGCCGATATGCAGGTGCCCTAGAGCCAGCAAGGGTTTCTTTTCAGCTGTGGGAAGGACATAACTGGCGTATGGGAGAGATGAACCGGTACTTTTGTATTATTGGCTGTTGACATCCAACACGTCTCAGATTCGCCACCAATCTGATATATCATGCCTAGGGTAATCTCCACGGGCGCTGATTTGGTCGCTTGCTGTCCCTACATGATGTTGGATTTGAGTCCGTGAGCTAGGTGGCCCTCCACTCCCTTACATGAGCCCCCATTAACTATTGAACTAATTCAAAGTTGACATTTGATGATTCTTCGCAGGACTGTGCACAACTTGGCAATCCTTTCAGCCAGTTTTAAGAAGTCTGAACGGATTCTGTCTATTTGTCATACCAAACTTTGGTCAAGGTCATGACGAAGCCCGAGTTCCCAGCTCACGCCAAGAGTCGGAGTCCACGGCTGCTGGTGTGCCACACCTGCATGCCCTCCGAGCTGCTCGATGCCTTAGTTGGACATCAGTTGACTTCGTTGCATACTTGGGGCAGGATAAGATCCCTTGATGGCCCTATGATCCGCGAGGACTAGCGAATTTTCTGCATGCGGGTTCCATCTAGGCTGCCAGCCCGCAATGAAGCGCCTATGGTATTGTTGTTGAATGATGGACTTCTTTTCGGAGGGGTGGCGCAATGTTGCAACGATTCCCGGTTTCCGACCAGTTCCCAAGGCAAGCTGACATCCATGCAACTATCCCACCACGGCGCGTATTAGCGGCCGACGTTCAGTGTGGCCATCTCATCGAGTCAGCTGTAAGCTGTCCCCGGGATTCCAGACCCTCTTGCATGCTACATCTGTGAGAGCCTGCAGGCTGAGTCTTACGCGTGTGGTGAATCGTTGCCTTTGATGGACCCAGCCCCATCTCTTGTCCGTAGGCATAAAGTCGTCAGCGCCAGCATTGCCTACCCCACTCTGTCTTTCGCTATCACATTAACAGGAAAGATAGATGTTGTGCTGCCTTGCAACATCAGCTCCATAACTCAAGTGCCCCTTCTTATCACAACTTTATGCGGGAATGAACGTCTACCACTGATGACGGCACCGCGTACGCCTTCGGATGTCTCCGGATTCAGAACAGGACCACTTCTGTCTGCATGATTCCAGCGCCTGGTAACGGTGAAAGATGGGCAGCTATCGCGATAACTTGATCGCGGCGATGGTGGTGTTTCTCGTCATAAATACCGCAGCGATTGCAGCTCGTCTATATGTGCGCGTCAAACTTCTCACACGCGCTATAGGGATAGATGACTTGATGCTATGTCTCGTATTTGTGAGTTCCACCTTGACTTTGCCCATTTTCGCGTATCTTCGAGAACCCGCTATATTGTAACGGGAATACACATCCAAATACACTCTTCTAATGTCAAATCCGCAGAGCGGATATGTGATACACTGCGGCTTAGAGTCCGCATCTATGTATTGGGGCTACGCAGCTCCCACGGGCGAGAAGAATCCACGCTACGACAATGCCAAAGCGACCGAAGTGAGCTCTAATGATTTCATTCACCCCCGAGTAGTATATTATTATTGGCGGTCACTGACAAGCTGTGACTAGTTATTGTTTGCGAACCAGCTCACCATCTATATCTGTGCAGGTCTCGTCAAGCTAGCGGTAGCGTGTATCTTGCTACGCATTGTCACAAAGAAGGCGCTGCGATGGCTCCTATATCTCTCGATAGTTGTAGTCATCGCTTGGACCATTGTGATGACTCTGTACGCATCTTGGCTGTGTGCGTCTGGGGGGTCAAGCAATTACGCTGGGTCCAAGACGTGCATGTACGTTGGCTACTTTCGGACGAGCACAAACATCATCATCGATTATTTCTACGCTTTGATGCCGGTCTACATCCTCTGGAACGTTCAGATGAGTCTGAAATTAAAGTTGAGCGTGCTTCTCTTGCTTGGAATGGGAGCGTTGTAAGTTGATCTCAGCTCCAGCCTCGATCAGTTGTTGCCTTTCCTGAGGCAGCCATGGCCAGGTTCTCCGTCGATTCAAAGGAAGTTCCAAGAATTTATCTAACATTATTCCCCAATCGAATCAACAGTGCCAGCAGCGCTACAGTCGTCAAGCTTGTGATCATCATCCAGCTTCGGACGGCCGAGGGCGCACGCGCAAAAGGATTACATTACGACCTCCTCCTTTGGGCAGATATCGAACTTGGCATGGCTACATTCGCGGCTTCAGCGGCCGCACTTCGTCCGTTGCTCCTCCGTATCCCGGCCATTATAGACACATATTTCAGCAAATCTAGCAGCAGGCGGGCTCATCAAAGCCATAACAGCGGTTTCCATGGTATGGGCCCATATCATGAGGTTGAGCCTACTAGTACTACTGAGGATGTAGAGATGGGGAGGATGAACCATCCAAGCTCCGGCGCGCATGGTGGGATCACAAGGACAACGACTTTGGCGGTGACGATCGACAGCAAACAGCATGTCCAAGGTCCATCGAGCGGCACTTTTGCGCATTTGTGATTATTAGCATAAGAGGCCAATTATCAACGCTACGGCTTCGGCCACACTATATTCATCCTTTTAACTATGTAACTCTCTGTCTACTTAGTTGCTCGCTTCTTCCCCCTAGAGCCTATACACGAACGTTTCAACCTCTTTATATATATCCTAGTACTTCTCTTATAGATATACCTTAAAATTCTCCTTTATAATTAACTTTAAAAAGCTTTTATTATTTATAATAAGAGTATAGATATAAAAGAGTATAAGTTTATTTTAATCTCTCTTTATTAGCTTAAAAACTTCTTTTAATACTTTTTTTAAAAGGCTTAAAAGTTTATTATAAAAGTTTTAAAAGTAGGTTATTTTAAATTATTTCTTTAGTTTAATTTCTTTTAAAATTAGCTATATACTAAGATAAAAGTTATTATATAAGTTTATTTAATAAAAGTTTTCTTTTTTTAAGTTATATTTTTAAAATTAGAAATTTATATAATAAAAAATAGAAGGTATATAGGTATATTATTTATACTTATACTAATGTAGTGTACTACCTAGCGGGATAGATTACCTAGTAGGATACTTTTTACTAGTTTACTAACTTCTATTAACCCTAGTACCTACTTAGTGTAGTTAATTTAATAAAAGTTAGTATTAATTAGTACTAATTACTTTAAATTACTTATTTCTAATTAATTTAGTTAATTTAAAGTAGTTAGTATAGGTATAGTATAAGTCTAAACTAGGTTACTTTTAGTAGGAAATATATACTTTATACTAAATAGTACTAACTATATTATTAAAAATATAGTCTATTATAGACTACTAAAATAGATATATTTATACTAATTAGTACTAACTAGGCTAGATTTACTATAATATAGTTAGAATTTAATTTATTAAACTCTTCTTTCTCTTTCTTATATATTCTTATATTATATCTAGTCTTACTATAGTTTCTATAGTATTATTTACTTAGTCTACTATAAACTACCTTCTTTATTTTACTACTTATTTTACTAGCTAGCTACTTTCTCTTTTATTTTTCTTTAATTATTACTTAGAAATCCTTAATAGTAAGTACTCTTTTAAGCTATAATTAACTCTTCTTAGCCTTTTTATACTTAGTAAGTACTATATTAGTATTCTTAAGTATATAAATCTAATTTTTTAAAATTATAATTTTATATATTATTATTTATAAATATTTTAATAATTAGTTAATAGCTAAAATAATTAGTATAGGGGAGCTTTTTTAATATATTAAGATTCTACTTTTAATAAAACTTAATTACTAGATAGTTTACTAGATATTAAATAGTATTTATAATTTTTATTTCTAGGGAGAGCTAGGAAGAGATTAGTTTAGTATTTATAAGTAAATATTAAGTTTAGAAATAATAGAATTTAGGTTTTAAGGGGTAATTCTAGTTTTTTTAAATATAGATTTAATATTTATCTCTATAAAAGTCTTATTATAGGCTACCTTAAAAGTAAGAAAAAACTTAGATTTAGTAATATAGTTAATAGATATATAGATAAAGAGGTTAATCTAATTACTATATATATACTTTAAAGGTAAATATAATATAATATTTAATAGCTAGAGTAAGTAAAATAAATATAGTAGTATACTAATAGTAATAATATTATTTATTTTATAGTAATTTTTAAAATCTACTAATATATAGCTTTTATATTTATTTAAAATAAGTATCTAATATCTACCTTTTATCTATTATTTTATATATTTTTTAAAGTACTAAGTCTATTTTAAACTAGTTTAATTATTTATTTATTTATTTAAAGTAAGCTTAATAATCTAATCTTTTAAAAAACTTAACTTTATAATTTAGCTTATAAGGTAGTAGGCTTTTTAGATAATTATAAATAGTAAGATATACTAGCCTTTTATATTAATATATTTAATAGCTATTACTTATTCCTAGTTTCTAAGCTATACTAATTTAACCTTTCTATATTTATTAATATATATAATAACTATTAATATAACTAATATATTTATTATAAAGCTAGTTTTATTAAAGTTATATAGGTTATTATCTATAATTCTATACTTAACTATTATATTATAGAGGAGCCTAAACTAGTTTCTAATAATTTCTAGATCTTTATAGAGTACCCTCTAATAGTTATAGGGATAATTAAACTAGGTCTTTAGGTTAAGTTATATATTTATAAAGTATTAAGTTTAGTACTTATTAATAGGTTTACTATTATATAATAATAGTATAAGGTTAGCTATATTTTCTATACTAGAGAGATATATTAGAAAACCTTATATATTTTAGTTAATAATATATTAGATAAGTACTTATTTCTTAATTAGCTTAAGTTTATAGTTATTAATATATATTTTCTTATAATAGGGTTAATTATTTATCCTAGCTAATAATATATTATAAGGGATAGAAAAGATTTATATAGCTTTATATATATTTATAGATCTTTTATAGTTTATTTTAGATTTTTTAATTATCTAAAGAGTTAGAATAATTCTATCTTCTTTTAAGTAAATTAGTATAGTAGATATTAATTTTTAGTATATTAAATAGTTAAATAGATAGAGTAATATAAGACTAATATAAAAAATAGGGATATAATCTCTATTAAATATAAACCTATTTACTAAAACCTTAAGTTTTTAGACCTATACTATAACCTTATTACTACTTTAAATTAACTAAATTAATTAGAAATAAGTAATTTAAAGTAATTAGTACTAATTAATACTAACTTTTATTAAATTAACTATACTAGGTAGGTACTAGGGTTAATAGAAGTTAGTAAACTAGTAAAAAGTGTCCTACTAGGTAATCTATCCCGCTAGGTAGTGTACTACGTTATAGCTAATTAGAGCGCTCTATTTAATATTACCTTATATATATACTACTTATACTAAGTACTTCTAATACCCCTAACTTATAGATCTACTAATCTATCTATACCTAATAAATAATACTCTTTTATTAACTACTTATAATATATAATATATATAAAATTCTTCTTATAATTAATTATTTAGTTATTAAAAATATATCTTTATTAGTTAGAATTAAATTTCCTAGTATTATAATAATAGTATAGGCTCTTAACTATACCTACTTTAAAGTATAGTAGTAGATAGATTATTATAACTAAAATACTAATATTACTACTATAAATAGTTATTAACTAATACTTTTTAACCCTCTTCTCTTTCTATAACTTTTTTATAATAGATATAATATCTATACTAACTTTAAAGCTAAATTAGATATTATTATAAAATCTATAGGATTCTTAATATTAATTTAAAAGTTAAAGCTAAACTAGGTATATTTAGGGTATTACTAGGGTAGTTAGTAACCTTTAACTACTATAATAAATAATATTATAATAATTAAAGTAGGCTATAAATAGAAAATACTAGCCTATATATTAAAAATAATAGTAGATAAATAGAAGCTTATAATCTATAAGGGTATATATACTTACTATAGTCCTTAAAAAGTTAATAAAGCTTAGTATAACTAAGTAAAGTTAATAGACCTATAGTATAAATTCCTTACTTATATTACTATAGATTCCTTAATAGTAAAGCTAAAAAAGCTTAAGTAAGTACTTTAATAGTAGTATTTTAATATTACTATAGAATTAAATATATTAAAGATTTAGCTAGCTACTTAGTAAAAAGAGAAGGAAGGGATTTATACTTTAATATAAGCCTTTCTATACTTACTTAAAAAGAAGGGATACTAGTATTACTTTATAACTAATAATAAAAATAATATTATAAGTATCTTCTAATATATAAATAAGTAGATTATATAGATTTAAAAGAATTACTTTATATAGTATCTTTTACTTAACTATATATATATAATAAATAATAAAAAGATACTATACTTTTAAGGTACTTATATAACCTATATAAGGAAGAACCTACTTTTATTCTAAGGTATTATTAATAGTAAGAAAGAAACTAACTTCTAGTAGCTTTTTAAATAAGTTTATAAACTCCTTTACTACTATTAAACTAATAATCTAATAGTTTTTATAACTAACTATAATACTACCTTAATTAATACCTTTAAATATAAATTCCTCTAAGTATATTACTAACTATATATCTTTTATATTAATATAAATATTACCTTAAATATTAAAAAGAAGTAGAAGAAGCTATTAGTAATAGTAGATAAAGAGGAGGAAGAAGAGGGAGAGGAAGAGAAGGAAGCTAGTAAGGTAGAAAATAAAGAATTACTTAATAGGCTAGGGAGAAATAAAGCTATAATACCTATAAAAATCTCTAATTTAAATAATATCCTTTATTCTTACTAAGCTTTATTTAACTTATTAAAGATTATAAAATTCTTAATTAATTATAAGATATATAATATAGTTTAGTAGTATCTTTAAAAGAAGTTTTTAAACTAAGTAGTAATTATTACTTACTTTTAAACTTAGTATATTAATAAAGTAGAGAAGATTATTACTAAATAGGCTATATATAAGATCTATAAAATCTTTAACTTTAGTATATATATAATCTCCTTTATAGAGGCTATATACTAGAAGCTAAAGGTCTTTTTAGGCTATAGAATAGGGAATATTCTCTAGCTAATTAAGGCTACTAATAAGATAATTTATAATAGTTTTTATACTCTATACTTTAAGAAAGCTTACTAGAAGACCTACTTACTAGAGAAGTTTAATAGGAAGAAGTAGCTTAGTAAGCTTCTACTTTAAATTATATAGACTACCCTTAACCTTCTTAAAACTAAGTAGAAGTATATAAAATATATATTTAAAGGAATTACTTAATAGAGTAACTATTTACTAATTATATATAACTACTCTATTTATATCTAATATAGTTTACTCTATATAAGTTAAATTACTAATTATAAAAAGACTAAAGTACCTTTAAAAAGAGATAATATTTATAAGTTTTACTAGCTAGATTATAATCTCTTACTTAGGAATCCTTTTCTTATAGTCTAATTACTTATAAAGGTTACTATTATAAAGGGAAGGTTTTATAATAAAAGTATATTTAGTATATAGGAAGAAGGGATTCTTATTAGCTATAGGGAAGTTATACTAGGTAAGAAGATAACTTTAATAATTATTAGTCTAGGAAGTAGGGTAAGTAATAAAATAAGGGTAACTATAGCTTTTATATAATATATTAACTTAGTATTTAAGTAGAATAATAAGACTCTCTAGTTCTTTAACTAGAAGGACTCTTATAGTAGGAGGAATTAGTAAGAAGCTATTTATTAGGATAAGGAATTAGAGGTAGGGCTTATAAAGCTATCTATTTAAAAGTAATATTCTATAGCTATAGCTTTACTAGTAGTAATAGCTTTAATATTTAAGCTAATAGCTAAAAAGCTTTATATAAAGGTTTATTAGACTATTAACTAGCTACTATAGGTAGACTTAGCTATAGAGGACTTTATTAATAATAAAGATATTAGTAATAATAAGAAGAAGACCTAGGAGGAGATTATAGTACTTAGATTAGTTAAGGAATACTTAATTAGATAAGGTAAGAAGTAGTAAAATACTAAGGTAGAAGAAATAATAAGGGTAAGTAGAAGTAATAATAGTAGTATATATATAGTAATAGATATATATTATTAATAACTATATTTTATTATTTTATATAGGGAATTAGTAGTGTAAATTAAGGTTAGTATATAGGGGGTATACTTATTCTTATATACCTTTTATTTTTTACTATATAAATTTCTAATCTTATATTTTTATTAAGAATTCCTTAAATTATATATATATATATATATATATTACTAATAAAAGAATAAGTTTTTAACTTAAATTTCTTTTATAAAATAACTTATATAAAAATTACTTTAAAATTATTCTTACTTTATTATATAACTACTTTATTATTAACTAGCTTTTAAATTATATATTAATAATTAATAATACTATTAGAAGTAGTTCTTTTTAACTTTATTTATATATTATAAAGTTAAACTTATTTATTTATAAACTTATTATATTTAATTAGTATTATTAGTAATATATAACTTTTTTAAATACTAAGTCTTAAGTATTTATAACTATATAAAGGTACTATATATAGCTATAGCTATATATAGAATAGAAATGGAACTAGTTATTAACGCTATAAATACTACTTTATTCCTCTGTTATTGAGAATCTGATGTGAGCATTTATTAAGTGACGAAGCAACGCGGACTGGAAGGAAGATGATTTGTATAAAGTAGAAATGGCAGACTAACACATGTGATCAGTCTAAAATCCGGCTTTGAGCAGCTCGCGCGGATATGTGAATGATCCACGACTAAAACAAATTGCCAGCCCAGGCCATATCTTCCATCCTAAAAAGACAGCTGTCAAGGTCGATGCCCAAGTCCTGGAAGACATCCTCAAAATTCACACCTGACATCGTCCTATCACAGCCGACAGGAGCACCCACACTGACTCGCTCAGAACCTGAGTTCTGCACATTGATCTTTGCCGCAAGAGTGTCAAAAGTCGTAATGCATTCCTGGACAGAGACGCTAAGGTGCGCATGTGCACGCAGTGCCAGCATGGTTGCCTGCCACGACTCCGAGACGGACTGCGTGAAAAGGTCGTCGGCCTGCAGCATTGAAGCCAGAAGGACGGAACCGGCCACGTGGAGGTAGAACACCCTGTACCACCAAGCGATGCTGCAGGGGTTGACATCTGAGCTATGTTCCCGAGCGACGAGTCCTGTCATTTCTTGGGCGTTTTCGATGCAGAGCACGCCGCAGTCCCGAAGAACCTTGTTGTTCAGGCTGTGTCGAGTCAACTGGCCTGACGAGCAATACCGTGCAAGCATGGGTTTGAGAAGGGTTATGCGAGCATGGAGAAGGCTGTGGGTGGTGTGATCAGCATGATTGACTCGGATCTGCCACCTTATAAGCACAACCTGGTGTTGGGTCATACTCACCGGAGACGGAGCAGTACAGCTTGTCTGTAACTGACGGTCTCTGCTCTCCTACCCTCATTTTCGGGGAAACTCTCTACCCTCAGGTTCAGGGGAATTCCTGTCTCCCATTTGGTGATAGAATCGTCAAGCTGCAGTACCATACCAACACTACCCTCGTTCTCTGGACCAAAGCGCAGGTCGGTCACGGTGTTGCCATCTGGGCTATATAGGAGCAGGGCGCGGTTTGTGAACTCGTAGAGTTCCAGTGTCTTGCTCAAGAAGTCATTCTCTTCTGAGCTGTTTTCATCCTGCCGTGCAGCAGGTTTCGAACCTGGTGCCATTAAAGGGACTGCTGAAACTCGTGCAGATGTCCATGAGGCTGTCCTGTTTCGTCTTTAGCTCCGCACATATCTGGGTCGTGAATCACAATTACAAGTGTCAGCCGGGACGAGAGACCAACCTATCCATAAAGACACAACACTGCCAAAGTCTGCGCCTCTCACTGTCTTTTGCGACACCGTTGCCGATGGCAGCCTGCGGCGTGTCCAACCCAAGGCTCTGTGCTGCTCGAACGGCACTGCCGATAGCCATCCACGTCTGATGCGAGTGATTCGTCAATTGCAGGTATCTGCTGAGGAGAAGCAAACACTCCACCATTTCTAGCGACGCAGGCTCCCAGATAATTGCGTCCGGCCGTAGGAGTGTCCATGCGCGGTGGAAATATGCCCTGCTTGTCTCCTGTCTGACCTCGGCTGGCAGAGACTCTTGGAGCTGTGTCGCAACTGCAAATATTGCGTTGAGCGTGCTGAGAAAAACGCGGTGAGTTGAAGAGGAGTCATGACCCCCGGATTTGCCCGCAAAGAGTTCCTTGTAGGACAACGAGAAACTCGGCTTGTTGACGAATGGCTCCAGTGGATCTATGTACCGCCAATAAATGTCGAGGAGCTTGTCCGCCTCCTCCCGCGGCGGCAAGACATCGTCGACATGCTGGTGTCTGGTTTGAAAACCGAGGATCCCGAACAAGGGCACGTCGGCGGCGTGTGGCAAGGTTGGCCTCTCAGCTGATGGCGGGCCTAACTTCGTCGTCACGGCCGCGTTGATGTCACTAGCGAACCTACCCGGTGGGTGACCTCGGGACAGATTGGAATAGTTCTCAGTCGCAGCTGGAGCTTCGAGGCTCAGTGGGCCTTGATCTCCTAAATCACCTTCGCGCGAATTTGAGGGTGTCTTCTGAACAGAACGTTCCCTGGCTGCCTCGGCCGCTGCGTTATGCAGCCCCTGATATGAACAGCTTCCGCGTCGTGTTCGGGATCCCGACTTAGTCCGGCAGCTGCTGCAGGCTGATTATAATGTCAGCGGGTCATCATGGCTCACATACCAGGAGTTGAGTTAGAGAGGAATCCTGTCCCTCCCATTTTCTTGTCGTGTCCTGTTATGTTCCAGCCTAGGTACTTACCGGGACGCCGACCATCACACTTGATCTTCTTTCTTCTGCAGTTCTGGCATGCAACGGCTACTTTGACTCTTTTTCCTTTGCCTGGCGGAGCAGCCGGCGTCGAGCTTGATGCCGAAATGCCTGACGACGGCGACTTCATCACTTAGTGGTGGATCAAGCGGGACACCGCGGAGAGAGTGACAATCTCAAGATCGCAGGTCATCGTCATTTCCATTGACGGTGAGACATGTCACATGCCTTTGGAACTGCGTACATAATGCTGTCTGCGAGGGGGCTTTCGATTTGTAAGGGGAGCTAAGTGCAGATCTCGGAACCTCCCCTGTCCAAGACTGGATTGCAGGGTCATGCCCGAGGAATCATCCAATCATCTTCGAATCTACCCGGGCCTGCATCTCGGGTCCTTCATTCGTGGCCGACTTTACGGGACCGTTCCGGGCGTCGGAGACCGGTATTTAACGTTAGCTAACTCCATCTTGCAGCGACTGCAGAAGTATAGATTTCAAAATAACGTTGAGATGCATGCAACTTGCGGCAGGGCTGTTTCATCAATCTACCATTTTGTGTCCCTTCCTGCAAGAAGTCAAGGGGATAATGAAGGAAAAAGTTCCCGAGTCGTTCCACTCGGATGAACAAAGCCTCTACCGAGGAAACGGGACCTTTGACGATCCCTTCGTGGTCGAATGGCTTCCACATGACCCTCGAAACCCATTGTAAGTCAGGAAATGGCATACGAAAGGATGCCGCACATGTGTACATAATCGCATCTTCTGTGAGGCAAACCAGCTTTGTCCGTTCCAGTCCGCTTACAGTGTTCTTCAGGAATTTCTCCCAACCTAAAAAGTGGTTTATCACCTCTGTGGTGACTTTATCAGTCCTGGCTATCACCCTCACATCCTCAGCTTACTCCGGCTCCACGAGCGTCTTTTTAAACGAATTCAACACTAGCAGAGAACTGGTATACCTCGGCGTCAGTCTCTTCGTCTTGGGTTTTGCTCTTGGCCCGGCTTGCTGGGCGCCTCTATCTGAGCTCTATGGACGCCGCGTCTTATTTATAACAACCCACGCCGTTGTTGTTGCATTTGTGGCCGCTTCAGCTGGAGCCAACTCGATCGGATCTCTCTTAGCTTTTCGCTTCCTCGCCGGCACTTTCGGGGCTTCACCCTTAACGAACTCTGGTGCTGTACTTGCCGACCTGTTTCCTCAATCCGAGCGAGGCATTGCCATGTCTGTTTTTTCGGCGGCTCCTTTCATGGTAATGACCAGACTCTTGTCTTCCAAATGACTTGAATCGATTTTATTGCCCTTTACTGACATCTGGACCTTTCAAAAGGGCCCCGTTCTAGGTCCGATAATTGGTGGCTATGTGACAATATCCGTGGGCTGGCGGTGGGTTCAGGGCGTCTGCGCTATATTCATTGCTCTTGTATGGATCCTCGGTACAATTTTCGTTCCCGAGACCTACGGCCCCGTTTTGATCAGGCGTCGAGCAGCAAGCCTTTCGAAAGCCACGGGGAAGATCTACATCAGCGTCCTCGATAAGGAAAGACCAAAGACACGCCCATCTGAACTATTCAAGCGAACACTTGCCCGCCCCTGGGTTCTTCTCTTCCGCGAGCCCATCGTCCTCATCGCCTCGACCTACTTGGCCATACTTTACGGTACACTATATATGTTCCTCGGTGCCTTCAGCATCGTGTACCAGCAAGAGCGCGGTTGGAATGCCGGAGCAGGTGGGCTCTCCTTCCTCGGCCTCGCGGTAGGCATGCTCTTGGGCCTCGCCTACACCATGGTCGACAACAAGCGGTACTCCAAGCTCGGAAGCAGTGCCACACCGGAGTCCCGCCTGCCGCCGGGGATGGTTGGTGCCGTGGCACTTCCGATCGGCATGTTCGCCTTTTCGTGGACCAACGGCCCGGACATTCACTGGGCCGTTAGTATCGTCCTGTCTGGCCCCTTTGGCTTCGGCTGCGTGGGCGTGTTCCTGGCATGTTTGAACTACCTCATGGACAGCTACACTATCTATGCGGCTAGTGTACTCGCAGCCAGTGCCATGCTGAGGTCCTTCTTCGGCGCTGCTTTCCCGCTGTTTGTGTCCCAGATGTATGCAGCGCTTGGCATTCACTGGGCGAGCTCTATCCCAGCGTTCTTGACGGTAGCTTGCCTGCCGTTCCCTTTTGTTATGTACAAGTTTGGACCCACCATCAGGTCCAAGTGCAAGTATTCCCAGGAGGCTGCTGAGGTGATGGCACGAATGCGGGAACAAAGCTCGCCTCCAGGGGATGGGAGACCATGAGGATGCAAAGGTCCAAGAACAAGATGACAGTCATACTGAATTCCAATCTTGCGCTACTTGCTATCTATGCTCTAACTTGACCAACTTCGTGAGAAAACTCCTGACTGAAAGGATAGTCGATATACCCGCTCTTGGTCTTTGGCGCGTAGAACGTCTCCCTGTTGTATGGATTTAGAACCAGGCCCTTTCGAATTCTGAAAGGGAGATCTGGCGTCGAGATGAAATATCTCCCAAACATGACGACGATGTTCTTCTCCGGGAATTCTTGATCAACCACCTGCCTCGCTAACGCCGCCGTGAAACCACCAGCCACTAGCACGGGCCCATCGAATTCCTTGAAGGCGAAGGCTAGGCCCTCTGAGCCCTCGGTATCAATGTTCCCATGCACCCTAGACTCAATGAGGTGAACGTAGGCGATACCCAGCTGGTTTACCCTCCGAATAACATCTGTGAACTGTGGGACGGGATTAGCCATACTCATGTGGTTATAGTCACTCCACGGGCTGAGGCGAAGACCGGTCCTCTCGGGTCCGACGGCGTCTCTCACCGCCCTCACAGCCTCAACTGCAAAGCGGGAGCGGTTCTCCAAACTTCCTCCGTATTCGTCATCCCGGTTGTTGGTGCGGTCAGAGAGAAACTGATCGATAAGGTAGCCGTTGGCTCCGTGCAGCTCAACACCATCGAAGCCGGCGGCGATGGCATTTTTGGCAGCTGTGGCGTAGTTGCGGACCCTGGCCTGGATCTCCTCGGTGGTCAGGGGAGTGGGCCGCCGCTCCTCGTCCAGGCCAATGTCACCAGAGCTGACGATCTTGATTCCCTCCGCGGCGGCCACGTCGGCATAGACATCGCGGCCGAGTGCCCAGGGCTGGCAGAAAATGTAGCTGCCCTTGGCGTGCACAACGACTGTGATTTCCTTCCAGGCATCGATTTGCCTCTGGTTATAGATCCCTGGGGCATTGGGGTGGCCTCCGTCCTCAGCGGAAATAAAAGTCCCCTCAGTGATTAGAAGAGTCCCAGGGACGGAAGCTCTCTGCTCGTAATATTCCTTGACAAACTCCAAGGGAACATGGTCGTCTGATGCTCGGTAGCGGGTCAAGGGGCTTAGACCCACGCGGTGGGACAAGGTCAGGTTGCCAATCTTGAGCGGCTCAAAGAGACGAGAAGTCGACATGTTTTCTTATCAGGAAGGCTTTGAACGTAAATAGTTTCGTATCGATTCTTGCAAGCGGCGTTCGTTATGCAGTCAAGAGTGCTCGAGAATTGTCATATCTGATGTCCTACCGAACATATACATCCACCCAGGCATTTAAATATCCATTCACTTGGCTGTGTCAAAGGACACTATAGTGCTGGCAGTTAATCGACATTCATCTGCAAAATTACAAGCCACCTGGTTGATAATGCAGGTTTCAGCGATCCCGAGAACGCGAGTCTGGAAGTGCCGAATTGTCAGGTCAACTCGGAATCCCGATTTAGGGCCATCTTGGCAATCCGATTTCATTGCAGTTCCTTTTCGTGCTTTCTAAACCCCAGCAATTCTTCGGAGAGACTGATGCAAGCACTTCTCCTTTTCACATAGCCTCGACGTAGCACGAAGAATAGGCAGTGTTTAACGTATGATTTCTGCATATTAGCCCCTGTCCAGTGTCGAAAAGAAATGGAATCAAGATGCAAGGAATTGGATGTATCAAGGAGCGCTTACTCATGGCCCTTAGACCCGCATCCCGTTTGGGCGGCTAGGAATAAATGTTTAGTGATCAACGTCCAGCCACATCACAACCGACTTGGAGAGCAAGCTGCTTGGTCATCACTGGAAGAACATCGTGTGGCTTTGCCTAGCAAGACTTCACGTTTCAACTGGTCGGTAAAAAGCAGGAATTTTTGAAGGGCCTATTATTCGATTACTGAACGCAGCGCTGAGTTAACGCCTAACAGCGACATGCAGCGAGTTGAAGGATCGTGACGACTTGCATGGCATGCAGCATCACAACGCAGTCCCCCGCCACTATGAACGGCTCCCTAGACGAATTTCGTATAAGTCGACCCTTTTACCTCATTGAATGTAGAAAAACAGTTCCCACATCTCATACCACTTGACACAACATTCAGCTGACTACAAAATATTTCACACGAGGCACGTCTTCCACTAGAATGTCGTCCCCATTCAAGAACATCGTCATCATTGGCGCATCTGGCGCCATAGGTAGCGTAATACTCGAAGCCTTCCTCGGCACTCCCTCGGTAACAATCACAATCCTTCAACGGCCGTCCTCCACCAAAACGGTCGTTCCTCCATCAGTTCGCGTCGTAACCATCCCAGACGACTACCCCCACGACTCACTTGTCGCGGCCTTCACAAACCAAGATGCTGTCATAAACTGCGTAACAACACTGGCCGTTCGCACCCAGCTGCGGATCATCTCCGCCGCTGTGGAGGCGGGCGTGAGGCGGTTCGTCCCCTCGGAGTACGGCCTCAACAATAACAACCCGGCCGCCCGCGAGCTCTGCTCCGTCTTCCGCGAGAAAGGCGAGATCCAGGACTACCTGCGGACGCTGGAGGACCGCATGGAGTGGACGTCGTTTGCGGTCGGCATGTGGCTCAAGTGGAGTGCCACACACGAGTTCCTCGGAATGCACATCGCGCAGAAGAAGTTCGTCTTCTGGGATGACGGTGAGGGCTTGTTCAGCACGACGACTGAAGATAACACGGCTCTCGCTGTTGTCAATGCGCTGACTAAGAAATGGGAGGAAACAAAAAATCAAGTGGTCTGGCTGAGCGACTTTGCCGTGTCTCAGAAGGGGTTGTTGGAGGCCATTGAGCGGTTCACCGGCGAGAAGTTCGAGACAGAGGTCATTGACTCGGAGTCGCTGATCCGGGAGAAGCAGGCGGCGACCGCGGCTGGGGATGGCGGGGCCACCTACTCATTGATTGAGACAGGGTTTGTGACGGGAAGATATGGTGGCCATCTGGAGAAAGAGGGAAACATAATGAATGACCTGCTGGAACTTCCGAAGCGGTCACTTGATGAGGTTGTGAAGGCTGCTGTCGAGGCCGTGAAGTCATCCTGAGGATAGCGCTGGCCAGATATTAGGAGTTCAAATGAGACCGTCCGAGTGTTTCCTTTAAGAAAACTTTCTAAATTGAATCCCAGAATTCATGTGAGCTTCAAGCATCGTACATTTGTAGTCCTCCTGTCTCGCGATTCGCTAGGAAAGAAACTCCACATGCGATTCCTCTCCGGCCTCAAATGCATTTCTCAGATTCCCAGCGGCAATGCCACCTTCTACGTGCATTTATTTCAAATCTCACAAGCTTCACCGTATGGGACCTCGTACGAAAGGCGTATCCCCTTGACTTGGTGGGTCCATCAGTGGTATACCAAAGGCGCGCGCGTGCAACACCTGAGCAAAGCCAACATCACGCCTCGTACCATGGCTGAAGATTTCCCTAGCCAGCTCCTGATTATCAGTCCTAGAAGCATACTCCAACAGGCTCTCTCCATTGGAAAGCACAGTATCTGGGTTGAGCCCCCTCTCGAGTAGAAGTGGCACGAGACTGAGGGTCCCTCGCTCTACGAGGAAGCTGACGGCTGACTTCCCCCATGTATCGTAATCGTCAGGTTTAGCACCGTGATTGAGGAGGGCAGTGATCACTTCCTTCCGAGTGTCCGCATCCAACTTGTCAGATTTGGCCGCGTGCAGGAGTATGCTGGATCCCATGAGGTCTTTTGCGTTCGCATTGGCACCTCGTTCCAGGAGTCTCTTGACGACGTCAAAGCGCCCCCTTGTAAACGCTTCAACTATCAGTGGGAGGCCAGTGGCTGTTGTGGCGTTGACATTCGCCCCGTACTCGATCAGGAAATTGAAGATCTCATCCTTGTTTTCCTGCAGAGCGAGGATAATCATTGGGCAGCCGGTCTTGTCGCTGGCGTTAACCGAGCCGCCGCGCGACTGCAACAGCTTGAGCATCGCCAGGCTGTTTGCCGAGTAGGCGTGGTGAATTGCAGGCCGGCCGTAAAGGTCAGTCGTGTTAGCCTTCGCTCCGTGATCCAACAGGAGCTGTACCATATCCAAATCACCCTTGTCGATGATGTCCAAGAAGTAGGCATGTCCATACATATTCTTTTGGTTCGGTTTGCACCCACGCTGTAGGAGAACCTTCGCCATTTCGAGGTCGCCAACCGAGGCCGCCCAGAAGAGAGGCGGTAGCTTCTTCGCCGAGTCTTTCACGTCCTTCGACGCTCCGAGCTCCAGTAGCTTGGTAAAGACATGAAGCTGTCGGTTCTCGATGGCTACGATAAAGGGCGTCTTGCCATCTTGGTTGCGCCCGTTGATGTTCGCCCCATGTGAGACGAGCTTGGTTACCATGCTGATGTCACCTCTGGCGCATGCCTCACAGAGAGCCGTGACAAGGGGCTCCGGCTTTTGACGGAATGAAGCAGTCACAGCTCTGAAAAGTTCCATCAGATTCTTTGGCGGCTCACTTTTGGAAGATGAGGGGCCCCCAGTGGACGGTGCGGAAGGTTCGTGTTGTTTGGCATCTGACACATGTTCGGATGTGCTCTCGTCGTAGGGCGGCGGCCGCGCGTCATCACCATCCAAGGGCGGTGGTGCTTCATCATCCATGCCAGCGGAGCCCGAGTGGCTCGAGATAACGGCTATGAATGCAGTGTCTGCAATTTCCATCAGTGCGCGATATTCCGGGCCGCTCAAGAGCTTATCTTGGCCGTCCGTGGTTTTCCTAGACCCTATTAGAGGTGTTCGTCGACACAAAAGACTCTCTCTGGGTTGGAATCTTACATCTCAAGAGCTTCTACAAAGCTCTGCATTGCCGAAGTCTCGAGGCTGGCCCAACTTTCATATTTAGACAAAACGTCCTGACGGGTCGGGAGCTGCTGAGACGCAGAGACACCGGTCCCTTCTTCTACGATCGCCTCAGCCGACGCACATTTCTCCAGTCGCTCTTTAATGGCGTTTTGAAGATCCCGGGAAATGAGCACCGTGCCGCTCAGCTTGTCTCCGAGCTGCGATGCCGCTTCACTTAGCTCCTTTAGCTTGGTAGACAGATCAATGAGTGGGGAGTCGCTGGCATGCCATTGTGCAGCAGTCTTAGCGATAGAAACCGCTGCCGAGCTCATACGGTCGTGAATGGTCTGGCACCGCGCTGCCAGTTCCGCAGCTGAGAAGGTCGCCATCAGAATCAATGCAGCGACTCGCAGACGTCAGATATGTAGATGGCACGACTTCTGTGAGAGTGAGACACCAGGGTGCATAGCTCCACAAGTATACCACGTGTCAGAGACTACAGCATGACAATGTACGGACGGCTGGGTCTATAAGAGCAGATTTCAGGCAGCCGACTATTGTGGCGCGGAGGATTGACGTTGTCAGCTGAGGCGCAGCCTAGCCACTAACCAAGACCGGGTTGAGCATATGTGCGTAAGCACGTATTGATCGTATTTTTCATCCATGATTGGGCTATCCCATCCCAATTCGGTATGTCATAACTTGGTTGTGAGGTCATGTGTCGAATATTGCGGTCCGTTGCCTTTTGAGGCCTCTGAAATCCTTAAGCGTGGTATGACTTTCTTCATTTATCCATGTGGGCTGTATAACATCTAGAACAGGCTTGTCATGGGTTTCTTTCGGATAGTTGCATGTTGGATTGGTAAAGGCATGGTTAAACACCCATGTAGCAGTGACGTGATCAGCTTCCCACGCCGACACTGAGTCCTTGCCCAAGTGCGTATGTCACAGACAGAAGGTCAAGCCTGGAGCACAAAAGTGTATATGGCGCCTTCATACAGTGGAGCGATCTACTCTTTATATTAGTTTCTAACTAGCTGATAACTCTAACAATGTCATTTACTAAGCATAATTCTTTTTTCCGTGACGTCGTACAAAAGTAATTGTTGTGGCTATTGAGGGCGTCGTGGAGTTATAGCGTAATATCGAATATTCGGTTTTCTGATGAGTTATTTCGGTGCCCTCTAAGACGATATTCCTATTTCCTTCTGGCGAAACAGACCGCTTGGCTAAAGGACCACTCATTTCCGATCCCCAGTTAGAAACCTACATATGTAGTAAATTATAACTAAGCTCCGGACCGTCACACTCTCAATTTGAAGAGGCGCCAATCCCCATGCACTTAATAGGAGGTACTTCTTATAATGAAGAGGGTCGATGTTTTGTTTTAGGGCAAGACTTATATACCCTTCGATGACGAAACCATCAACTGCCATGTGAATGGACGTTGTGGACCATCTAATCACCTAAATGACTGCTGATATATTCCCCGACCCTAATGGAAATAATTGCGGACAACAAACGATATCTAACCGAGTGACCGGGTATCTATAAAGGCTTCGGCTTGGCATTAAGTGGATCAGACTCACCTTGATTGCACACCGGATGGCTAATCAATGGTACTACCGACTACAGGCATAGATATGGTGTGTGTTAGCAGATGTGATTGGTGGGAAAGCATAGATATTGGGGCTATGGATGTAAACATGGTTCGTTCAATATTTGGTGAGCAGGCTAATGGCGCTGCGGCATCTCGCCTGATTCAATGATTTGATATCTGCCTCTGGAACACGGAGTGGACCAGAAGCAAAGACATAGCTATCAGAGCATCTCCCACAACGGCCTTTCTGGTAGACTTGGTGGGCCCAGAAGGCGAGGACGTGGCCTGTATTGACGAGAGATCCGAGGTCCCGGAGGGTCTCAATGTCACACACTCCACTTTTACTTACCGCGCTGCGCAGTGTAATTCCGTGGAGTTGAACACGAAACGGACGAATAAGCATCCGACAGCAACCAGAAACCATGAAACCCGAATCATTCGGTAATAGTATCATGATTGGCGGTTTCTGTACTCTTCATGTCCTCCTTGATATAGATCTCTTATTTGTGAATTAGACCTTGGTTATCCTGAGCGGAGAAAAAACTTGTACCAATAAATCAAAGAGAGGCTGGAAATCAGCTTCGTCTAGATATTTCTTTCTGAGACCGACCTTACATGGTCACGTTGAGCCACATAAATCCCTCATTGGTTCTCGGAACTAACACTGCCGGTTGGGAATAATGTTTTACCAGCACTGTCTACCTCTATAGCTCGGGTTCAGGGGGTTTGGGGCCAGCGCTGGATCAAGCTCATTCGTAGCCTAGCGCTCGCTTTGTTAGTGAGAGCGGAGCAGACAACGGCACCGACGTGGCCCCGTTCTGCCGAGTACAGCGCTAGTAAAGGGCGATTCCGAAACCTGGGGTATGCGGGGAAGCAGCCCCTATTCCCTGGAAGCTTCCGCCCATAAATCCGCCCCACGGGGGATAAAGTCTCCATGGAATGCTCCGCGGGACGTTCGACGCATGAACAAATCAGCCGTGTCGCTTTCAAATCGGATACACCATGTCTTGAAATACATAGGTCTGTATATATATCCATTAGCTGTAGTACTCGCCCAGCCAGTCATTAGTGCATGCATAACAAATTCCGTCATTCATATACACAATGGCTATTAACGTGATTAAGGAAAAGTCCTTTGACAGCTCTCAGCTGAAAGATTCTCAGTACGGCCTCACCTCAACATGGTCCAAACATTATTCACCTCCTGAGACCGCAGTTCAGGGGCGTTTTCAGGGTGAATTGACCAACCTGGTTGTGTACGGTGAAGTTCCAAAAGAAATCGACGGAACATTTGTCCGTATGATTGTCGACCCTTACTTTGAGCCTCATCCGGAAAATGGATTTGTCGAGGGCGATGGCAATATTTGTGCATTTCGATTTCACAAAGGCCGGGTTGATATGAAGGTCAAGTACATCGAGACAGAGCGGTAGGTCCAAGTATTGCTTCAAGGATTTTTGCCTCTTGAACTGTGACTAATAATTCTTAGACTGCTTCTTGAACGCAAGGCAAACCGCCGACTCTTTGGAATTTACCGAAATCCTTTCACAAACCACCCATGCGTGCGAGTCGCAAATGACTCGACGGGCAACACCAACATTATTTACTGGAACGGCCAACTCCTTGCGCTGGCAGAGCGTGGTCTACCATGGGCAATTAACCACGACACCCTCGAGACCAAGAAATACAACCCCTTTGGAGCCCAAGTAAATTCCAAAACTTTCAGTGCTCATCCAAAAGTCGACCCGTACAGCGACGAGCTCGTCTGTTGGGGCTACCAGGCAAAAGGTCTTGGTACGACTGATATCGTCACCTATTCCGTGGATTCCAACGGGAAGATCTCAAATCAGAACTGGTTTAAAGAAGCTGAAGCTACTTGGCCACACGACGCATGGGTGACCGAGAATTGGATTATCCTAGCATCAATGCCCTTCCGCGTTTCTTCCGACGAGGACTTACAGAACGGTTCTCAGCACTGGCAATACGTCGAGAACTGGCCTAGCGGCTTTATAGTGTGTCCGCGCAATCCAGACAAGCCTGCCCACCCTGGCTGGAAGCCAGGCGAGACCCGTCGGTACACCTGGAACAACGGGCTCATCATCCATACGGGTGCTTCCTGGGAAGAGAAGGATGGCAAGCTTTCCCTCGAGAGTCACTACGTGAGCACCAACGCGATCTTCACCTTCTGGAACCCGCCAGACATGAAGATGTCCAAGCCCAGCGGGAGCTACGTCCGCTGGACGCTCGACCTGGACCAGCCGGCAGAGACCAGGGTGCCAGACCCGGAAGAGCTGATGGCGGCGCTGTGCGACTTTCCCAAGACGGACGAGCGGTTCCTCACACGCAAACAGCGCTACTCGTATATCGCGGCCATCGACCCGCGCACCCCGGCTGATGCTCGCCCAAGTTTCAACGCGATCGTCAAGCTGGACACCGAGACCCGAGAAGCCCTGGTCTTTGATGTCGGCAGCCAGGGCTGCGATGTTGCAGAGCCCGTTTTCGTGCCACGTTCGGATGACGCGCCGGAGGGAGATGGCTTTGTGATAGCCCACGCGAGGCGGCCTGGTGCGCCCAACGGCGAGCTGGTCATCCTGGACAGCAACGACTTCTCCAAGCCGGTGGCCCTCGTCAAGCTGCCGTTTGCGATGCGCAACCAGGTTCACGGGAACTGGGTGCCGAATCCAAACCCAGGCCAGCCGTTGGCGTTCTTGTCAGGGCCCCCGAAGGATGTCACTGCCACTGATGTTGGTCCACTGAACCGACTCGGACCCAGGTAGTTTCAATTGGTCAAAGGTAGATACGAATCCATAGCTCGTGGAATGCTGTGCAATTCGTGAGAGACACCTCGAAAAAACACGTCAACCGACCTCTCATCGCAGAGGACGGTTGTATGTTATGTTCATCCTGGGTACTAAGACGGCTCAGTAAGCTCAATTCCATGTTATTGTCAGCTTTTCCTGCACCAACAAATTGACTTTTTAGCATGCATCACCAGCCGCCGCGTTGACACCTGGGCATATGCATGAAAGGAGAGCTTCTCTCACGACTTGAGCCAGTGTCTATATCAATTTAAATTTCCATTTCTACCCTATTTCAAGTCGTCATGGACACATTGGATGAGCTATCTGAGCATTTCCATCATCAACCCGAGCTATCATTTCAGAGGCCAAGATCCGATCTAACGTGCTGGTTACCTCAGGTTAAATCCGGGTAATTCAAGGCTCGCTCATACTCACGTTGCGTAGCAATTAGTGTCCGTAAATCATCTGCCAGGTTGGCAGACTCATCTAAAATCGGGTAATCTTATGAGAATGTAGGGCATATCCTTACTGATTGCTAAATGTAAGAAGTTCCATTGCTGAAATTTGTAAACATAGCATTCTCTATCACATATGGTCATTGCCAATGGCTTTCTGTGTGAACGAGACCAGCAAGCCGGGTCTCTACGTATCTTTCCAAGATGCCCGGGTGTTGCAATTAGTCTCGGAGCTTCTCCATCACAACTCAGCACCCCACAACTCAGGGGAACACGATTACTCGCACTACTCTTAGCCGCAGCGGGTCCCCAAGCAAAAAGTGAGGTCCTAGTGGATCAAACAAAAAGATTCGACGCCGGCATGATTCGAACATGCGCCTCCGAAGAGAATAGATAACTGGAAAGCATTCGAGATGTTTTCTAGTCTATCGCATTAGACCACTCTGCCACGGCGCCGGATGAAAACTTTGCCGTAGGGGGCTGCTACTGTTGCTGGATCCTGTCGCGCCAAATCTCCCACTTGTCTGCTTGTGAGGCGCTATGGAAGTTCCCGAAGAGGAGTAGACATATCTCAAGCTGTCAAGTTATTACTTTAGTACGGATCAGCAACTCTTACTGGCCGCGGGATAATTCTTTTGCTACTTTTGATCTCCAGTGGCTGCAAATGTTGTGAGAATGTCATTAGTAGCAGGTGGCGGTATAGAAGACAGTCATGAATTCTTCCGGAAATGCCGTCAACCTTGTCTGTACTCAGGTACCTAGGTAGTTGATTATACTTCAGTGTCTGCTGATCTTGACACTGTGCATCCCTCTATCGAACTTAGAACATCTCATATCCTGTCTTCACAGTTGTAGGTCTCCCTGCTTGCTCGAGACACTTGTAGGCGATATCGAAAAGTTCTATGTCGCGGCCTTGCGAATGTACACGTTAGTTTGTCATGGAAACCCCACAATCTAGACTTTAGTATTCACAGTATGATATAGAAGACTTACCAGGCTCACCAAGGATGGAAATTCCGACAGGAAGATTCTCCTTTTTTCCAGTGACCTTCGAATTGTACGGTGTGGTCCCGACTTATGTGCACAAAGCAGCAGTAAGTATGTGAATGAATATATTGCAGCCAGAGGGAGACATACTTGGTATGGTCAATTCAGGGGCGCCCAGAATTGGGGACACGAATAAGTTTGGCACGCCGACAGGATTGAAATGAGGCCTGATGATTGTGATCAGAGTGGTCTCCAAGCAGATGAAGTTGGGAACTCACAAGGGCGGGTCATCGCGGTATCGAGGAGAAATATTCTCGATTGGGATCAGCACCAGCGTATCCCTTCTTCCACATTTCATCACAACGTCAAGGAACCATTCCTTATATACCTCTAATTTCTCGACGGCGACGTCTCGCTCTGATTGAGTGATTTTGGAAGAAAGGTTCCTGTGATAAAGATGTTAGCTCACCCACTAGCCAAACTGGACAGAGAATGCAGACTGACCATTGCCAGCGGACTGGAGGGCTCACGTAAGGCTTCTTGCCGTAGCGTTGAGTGTATTCGTCCCGGAAAGAGTCGAAGTTGTGGTAGTCATCATAGAAGAATGAGTTTCGGCAGACCTGCATGATTTGTGAGTTGGGCGGTGTGTTATCCAAAGCATGGGAAGCTTGCAAACATCTTTCATGTAGTCCTCGAGAGACAAGTTTCCAGCTTCCTTGGGCGGACAAGCAGACCAAAGCTCATGGAAAGAAATTTTCTCATGCCTGATTCTCAAGGAATTTTCAAGATCATGGACGAAATCATCAATGATCGCTAATTGATCCCTGTTTGTGATAATCGACATGTAGTCCGTCGGGTAGATGATGGTGGGACGGCCCTGAAATGATTGTTAGCATCGGGCTGATGAAGTGCATATTTCAGACTCACTGATTTGGTCACCGGGTTCAAAGCCTCTCCGTCCCAGAGCTTCGCAAAGGTTTCACATTTGGCAAGATTTCTCCCGAAGAATGTAGGCGTGTCAAACCGCCTTCACCATGAGCAATGAATCTTGTCAGCGGACATTCCGACAAACCCATAACTACCTTTTTCCTCTCACCTAAAACTGGGAATATAGCCATCATTAGGGAGCACACCATGCGTCGGTCGCATAGCGATATACCCGTTCCAGTGGGCTGGACGCCTTCCGCTTCCGCTAGCTGTAGGCTCAGAGTCAGCTTGGAACGTGAAAGTGCTTAGAATATAGCTTACTTACTGTCAGACCCAATCGCAATGTCAAGCCAGTCGTAGGCAGCGATTGCCGCACCACTACCGCTGCTGCTTCCAGCTGGTGACTGGTACCCGTCGGCTCGCGGGTTCCAGGGTGCCTGATAGTCAATACACTCCACGGGTTCTTCTGTGGCAGCGAATGATGCGAGCTTGGTCGTTCCGACAATGACGGCGCCCCTGTTGGTGAGAAGCTCAATGCATGCCGCCGTTTGTGAAGGGGGCCTGTCGACGTATAGGTTGAAGTATGCTTTGTTGCAAACGGATGTCGGTATGCCCTTGATCTGAAAAATGTCCTTCACTGTAACTCTCAGGCCTGACATCGTTGGAGATTCGCCGCTTGCGCCACTGGCCATTCTCGAAGGCACAGCTACCGAGAGCTTATCTAGACCATCGCCGACGATCCGTAGAGGGTAGAAATTTCTGGTACGCCTTATTCAGCACCAAAACTGGCCAAAATCCGCGAGGGCGATGATGTAAAAACCAACCCTGATATGTCTTGTCCGAGCGCATGGAGGAATGTACTGTGACTGTCGTCATGGACCCGGAAGACTGGTCGCATGCCACGGAAAGCATTAATATGAGGCCCGGTCATGACAGAATCTGCTTCAGGCCAGGCCCCAATCCACTTCGACCCCTCGCCAGCCAGGTACTTGAATACAGACTCATCAATTTCAATTTTGGTCGCTGTCTTGGCAGTAAAAAGCACGGATTCCAAGAACTCCTCACGAAACACGTCGTCCAGGTCCCGAGTTCGCTGCAGGAGGCTCTTCAGCCAGTCCAGTCTCACACGTGCCTCTGTGTCGACATTGATGACTGTGATGAGTCCAAAATTGGGCAGGGTTAAGAGCTCATCCTAGGCTACAAATCAGATACTTCAGCGGCTTGGAAATATGAAGGGGTTGGCCTTACGGATGATTCAGCTGACCACAAGGGAATTGATTTCTTTTCCCAGTCGATGGTGCCAGGCAGCGAGTGTGGTGTGATGTACTTCCACTCGCCGAGTTTGAATACCTCCGGCGTGTTCATGAGTGAGTAGAAGCACCCGTTGATTTGGACAGCATTACTCTTGCCCATCTTATCTCGGTGCTCCATGGTCTTTGTGTTCATGATGAAGGAAGCTCAGTTTTGGGGAATCGAAGGTGTAGGTTCATGGATGCAAGAAATTTGCGATGCTGCACTTTTAAACCTGGCTGGGCAGTAGAAGTCACCGATGAACTGAGAGTCACACCTTATCGAGGTACTTCTCAGGGTCAAAGCTCCTCGTCTACTTCCGATTTAAGTTCTGTCACTAGTGTTACCAAACGGAGATGTGATAAAGGTGACTGTCAGATTCCCTTCATCATGCGACTAGGCTGATCATTTGGGACACATCGGCGAATTTTCCGTTGACATACAACTGGAAAAACAACTACCTGGGTTGGGACCAACTCCATGTTCGGGGCAAGTGCTTTTTTTCATATTTCGGACAAATGTTTGTATACAGTCCAAAGTCCTCATCCATCCGTCAAGAGCAGCTGGTCAGTGGCTTGAAGGACAGATACCCTAGGGTACGCCCAACTACCAAGGTAACTAGCTGTGTACTCTGGGCGTAAGCTGATATCTGTCTGAGATCTCTGAGAGGATACTGTGTCGCAAAGGGAGTCAATCGTTCATACCAGAGGTATGATGCGGTTGGTCGTGATCTACATGCTGCATGACTTTAGTCATAGGTATGAAGGCATCGTACCTATGGGACATAACAGAAATATGTGCTGAATGCCAGTCATGTACGTCTTAATGGTTGATCTGGCAGCACATGTGAACAGTATTACTGCAACTCCCAAAAGGCCATGACCTACTAGAGCGTAATTACTTTTTGGTGAAGGTGCAATGTGCATGTGCAACTTTGGATTTTAGGGGGGTAATGAACTGAGATTAGAGACTCGCACTTATAAAACAGAGGGTATACATGTACCAGTATAACCTTATATACACATCGCTTACAAGCCTTGAAGGATGGTCTCCCATATGATAACGAGGCCTCCTCTAGGACAACCGCCTACAGGACAACCTCCTATAGAATAAAGTCCTAACAGACGACCTCCTATAGGATGACCTTTACTGCTGCTATAAGATGACTTCCTCTAGAATAGTCTATTTAGAATAACCTAAGACAATCCTTTGGTTTCTAATTAGCCTAGCATAGGAATACCTCTGTTTCTGCGAGTGCGAATCTCTGATCTCTTGTGAACCCAGGTATACTAGTCCCGACTAGGGCAAACAATTCAGGAGGCTTCTCAAGGAAGCTCTGGTGAATAACTGTTTTGTCAAACGCCATCTATCAGATACTGATTGAAGATGCTAAAAGATGCTTTCGTTTCCCTAGCCTTTTCATGAGCGTCATTGAGAGAACTTGTACTTGTACGTGATACTTTCTACCACCCGGGCACCTACACCATCCCACAAACCCTGGTTCACAGACCTGCTGTTACCCCCTGTCAAGTCAATTGACAGTAATTTCTAGAGACCCAATACCTATTTAGAGCCCCTTTTATATGTTTGTACAGCACGAGGCTGATCCTCGTATGGAAGCACCACCGTGTATTTCCCTCCTGCCTCGGGCTGACCGGCATCGGGATGCATGATGAGTTCAACCGTGCAAATTTCCACCCGGTTGTAGTCCTTTCCGAATTTGGCCTTTGCAATGGGGGACTTGTCAACACGCTTAGAACTATATCTGTAGCCGATGATGTGATGGAAAGCCGAAGTGTTTTGAACTGGCTCGATGTCTTCGTTCGCGGCCTGGGCTTTAAAGGCTTCCCAAACAACCAAGCTACGACGATGTAGAAGGTAGAACCATTGAGCACTGTATATGATTAGCCTCAAATATTTACGATACCGCATAACAGTGCCTTCAAGGAATCGGCAAATTGTAGCACTTACGTGAAATCCCGGCAGCCATTAGGATGCTCTAACAACTCTTGGTTCCGTCCGGATTGCCCGGCATTGCGACCTCGTCCCGCCGATGCTGTGTCCGAATTATCTTGCAGTGTTCGGGCTACAACCTTGTATTCGAATGGCAGCAAAACATTGGCCACATCTATAAATTCCCTCACAGTCCGGTTCGGCTGGGAAACGTTGAAATGGAAAGTAACATATGCACTTCTTGATGGCTCCTCCTTGTTTCCCATCGCCTTCAGCGTCAGATGCTGACACTTCAGGGATCCTGGGGGATGCTCGACAGATACTCGAACACTCTGGCAGAATCTTTCCTTGCCGTCTCGGAAATAGTTGATTCTGTCGGGACAAAACCATTAGCACGAGGGGAGACTTGGGAGTGGAGGACTTACTGATGGCTAAGATGAAAACGTAGCGCCCAATGGTTCTTCTTCTTTCCCACCCCCCGCTTCTCAGGGTCAGCATGACCAGGGAACTCACCGCCCCCTAGAGCCTCGACCACTACGAGAGTAACCTTCGCGTTGCGCATTAAGTGATCCAACTGTGCTGCCGTAGTGTCTGCGGGAGGAGCCGGCTCCTTTGCTTTCCCCTTCGTGGGAGGAGCCGGCTCCTTCCCCTTCCCCTTTGACTTCTGCTGAGCTGGAGTTCTACTGCTGGACATGTTCGTGAAGTTGCCTGTATGTGCTTCTTGGAGTAGAGTATATATATTTCTGGGTTTAGTAGAGCAAGAGCCTTTATCAATGAATAATGGTACAATGTGCGAAGGTATAATAGAGCCGTCCGAAAACGATTATAGAGACGTTTCTTTCTTTGAAAATGATTGCGATTTTATTTATTACAACTACAATCAGGAAAGGTATGCTCTTTGCTTTATATACGACATGCTGGGCCACAGAGAGTTCTATTCGCCCTCTAACTCAACTTCATTGTAAAGAGTGGAATGGCCACTGGTGACCTAAAAATGGATTTTCAACACCTGTTCACCAACTCGGACCATCCTGAGGCGGATTGTGGCCCAGGAAGTTGGTCATGGCCGAAACGCCGCGACGGTGGAGTTCTGTCTGTTTACTAACAGAAAATAGACATTTCAACCATCACTGCCACCGGTAATCATCGGTAACCAGCTGGATTAGAGTGGGGATTTTGTGTGCGGATATTGTGCCAGAAGTACAGTATCTAGGTACCTGGTCGGCTGTGCCTCCTCCTGGTCGCGGGCTGGCTGGAACCTTTGGGACTGGCTGGGGCTAGTTCCTTGAGCAGGTGCCGTGATTAGTGCACGATAATCGCTGCAGGAGGCGCTCAACACCCCACCCAAATAAGGCACAGGTTCGGCCTGGCTTCTTCGGCGGCCTGAGTGCTGGTGAGTAGCACTTTGAGCGGATCAAGATGGTAAATTTAGAATAATGCCAGTACAGCTGTATTTTTAGATTGGGCCCATTATTCTGCGTTCCCAGCCGCCGCTGGACGTGCAACAGCACCAACAGGTTCAAACTCGCGTCTGACTAAGCGACCACCTCCAGGTAAATTGAATCTGTGCAGCTCTGCCTAATTCTTTCATGTTGTCACCAACCCATCCACAAGGTCGCCAACACACATCGATCAATAACCGTCTCAACATAACACTTCCATCAACACATTCTTACAAATCGCCATGGCAGATGAGCAACTGGCCAGCGGCTGGAAGCCTGACCGTGAGGAGATCATCGCTGCCCTTTCTAATTATCTTCACTCGTTTGAGCAACGCAGCGCATCCGACCGCTTTACAATGCGGACAGGATTCCAATTTACTAATGGAAAGCTGCCTCCTGACGAGGATCGTGTTTGGATAAAGTTCAACTTTGACGTCGAACGCATGCAGCTGCAGTCAAAAACTCAGGCGTGGGCACACAAGTGCATCACCCAAGACGTAAACGCCAATGCAAGATTCCACGTTCCCCGTGTGTACGATTGCTTCGACACAAGGATCAATGACCTACCATACGGATTGATCGTTATGGAGTTTGCGAAAGGCGTGTCTGTAGGCGATATCAAATCCAAGATTATGAAGTCTAGCAGTATGAGCCAGGAGGAGAAGCAGAGCAAGATATGTCTGTATAAGGATCGGGTCGTTGAGGCTGTCTGCTTTCTGTACTCTTTGACTCCACCCGAAGCCACGGCGCCAGGCCCTTACGGAGGAGGCATTTGCACGAATCTAGTCTGGGGACACGAGGAGCCCGAATCGCCGCGAGAATATGAGAGCGTGGAAGATT
This sequence comes from Diaporthe longicolla, assembly GCA_000800745.1. Classification (NCBI taxonomy): domain Eukaryota; kingdom Fungi; phylum Ascomycota; class Sordariomycetes; order Diaporthales; family Diaporthaceae; genus Diaporthe; species Diaporthe longicolla. The sequence continues at coordinate 234,860 of JUJX01000046.1, forward strand.
TACAGGATTGGATCAACTCGGAAAATGAGAGGGTGAGTCCGACCAAACTTCAGTGATGAGCAGTCCGCTGAAGCACAGAACTGACGACTTGTAGACGGACCCGGGCTACCCGCCGGTAGACCTGGTGTCAGAAGACCTGCGGCTCTGCTATGGCGATATGAATCTGCAAAACTTCATCTTGGAGGATGGAGAAGACCCTTCAAGCCGCTTGATCATCATAGATTTTGAGCATGCGAACTTCCTGCCAACTTCTTTCCTCATCTATTCGTCTTGGCTAACCCATGATGCTTATATCAGTCGGGGAATAAGACTGGGTGCCAACTTGGAAGTGAACGAGGACACAGTTCAAGCACTCCACAATATCAGAAAACACCGAGGTCTTTGGTACCACTAGGAAACCAGACAACACTGTCATACGGCATGTGCCATTGGTAAAGGAAATGAGAAGACAATGCTTCGGGAATGCAACTGTAGTGATACTTGAGCGACGACAGTGCTTGAAATATACTTTTCGCGCCTTGAGTGTGCACAAATGATGGGATGCTTTGATTAATTCTTTTGGACGCGAGAACGTAATTGGTGTGAGGCAGCTCAGAGCCGGCACCTCTGAGGCGTGAAGGCTGTCCGTTCAGGATATTAGACCCTAACCCGCAGCCTCCTAGTTCCCTGTCACAACCTTGGAGCCCCAAAAATGCCCACCTATGCAGTACAGTAAGTACATCCCAGGTCTCGAGGAGTCTGAGAGCAGACTGGCACGTTAGCATGTTATGAATGCACCAGTAGGCACTGAAAATGGTCCAGAAATTCTCGGTGCCCGGTCACCCATACTTTCCCCCGGAAGCCGATATCCCGCACTACATACCAAACGCCAGCCCCGTCCAGGAGCTACTTGTGAGATTCGCGAGCCTGCTGGGCATAACCATCTTCACGGCACTATGGCTCGCGACACGTTTTAACCCTCAGATGAGAGCATCTGACAAGTTTGTGTTCGGGTGGTTCATTCTGTGTAAGTCATTCGTCCCGTTGCTTGTTGTCAGACGAGAGCCGTTAACATGGAATGAAGGTGGTTCTCTGCACTGCTTCTTCGAAGGTGCGTGCCCAAGCTTGAGAAATGAGTACAGTTCATTTCAAGTGTTTTCTTACACAATTCAATGAATTTTCAGGATACTTCGTGCTCAACCACACCCACCTTGCAAGCTCGAATGACCTCTTCGCCCAGCTGTGGAAGGAGTACGCCCTCTCCGACTCGAGATACCTCACCTCGGACCCCTTCATGATCTGCGTCGAGACAATAACGGCGGTATGCTACTTTTGAAAATTCCTTCAAGATGCTATTATTATCTATAACTGACGAGCATAAATAAACAGACTGTATGGGGTCCACTATGCTTTGCAACGGCGGTGTCCATCAGCCGCGGCGGTGGTCTGCGATATCCACTCCAGATCATCGTGAGCCTAGCTCACCTGTACGGCGTGGCCCTTTACTACTCAACATGCTGCGTGAATGAGAGGTACAGAGGCCTCGTCTACAGCCGACCTGAATTCCTATATTTCTGGGTCTATTACGTTGGGTTTAATGCACCCTGGGTGGTCGTCCCTGCTGGTAAGTCCCACAGAGCCTAGTAGGGTATTTGCTGGGAGGTTTCCGCGGTGTGCTGACTTGAACGCCTCCTCCAAGCAATCCTCACAAATAGCGTGAGAGTTATTCAACGGAGTGCTATTGCCCTCGACAAGGCTGCCGCAACTTTGGACAGGAGGCACAAAATTGAATGAGATGCCCAATGAGGCAGTTCGGCTTTGTTCTTCAAGTTATCTATCAACATTATGTCGCCTGTAAATATAAACGCCCTCTTGGCGATCATGCGCCGACTTCTGACGAGTCGCCAAGATGACCGTCATGACACAACTCGCCCCCCCCCCCAGAGCGCCTATGAGAAACGTCCAAAACGCACGGCTCCAGAGATCCCACCGACCAGTGTTCCGCAACATGTCGAAATCTGCCGTGTGATACTCGAGCATCACCTCACGCAGTCCATTCCCACTACCTGACATACTTGCTCATGAACCGCTTGTGGAAGTCGCTCCGCAGCAGGTCATTCACAAACTCCTTGCTCTTGTTCTTGTCCTCCGTGCCCCTCGCCTGGTTCTTGAAAACAACGTCGTCATCCCACCTCCTCTTGACGGTGAAATCCGTCTTTGCGCCGCCGCCGCCGCCGTTGTTGTTCAGCAGCGGGTTTCCCCGTGCAATCTCCCTCTCGCGCTCCTCCGCCTCCGCGGCGGCCTTCTCCCGCTCCTCCCGCTCGCGCTTCTCCTGCCTCTCGCGCTTGACCCGCTCCAGCTCCCGCTGCAGCTCTGCCTCCTCGTCGTCGCTGTCCGAGTCGCTGTCCGAGTCATCGTCGTCGTCGTCGTCCTTGTCCGAGGAGGACGAGTCTGAGTCGTCTGCGTCGATGTCCCGTGTTTCCTCTATTATCCGCCGCCGTTTTGCCTCTGGGTCTTCGTCGTCGTCTGCTGCTGTCGACCCGGCTTCGAGGGCGCGCTTGGCGCTTCTGGAGGCGGGCGTGGGCTCGGAACTGTCGTCGTCGTTGGTGCTTGGTGGGAGGGGGCCGCCGTTCAGCTTGGCGTGGTGTGCCTGTTCTGCGGCCAGGAGTTCGGCGCGTAGGTCGCGGGTGTCGCGGTCGGCACTTCCGCCTTGCCCTGGCTTTCTGTATTTGGGAGTTAGTCGGGCAAGGACATAAAGAGGAGAACAAGCCGTATCTGTTCACCTACCGGAACTTGAGTTGGGTGTGTGCTGGTAGGAGACGCTGGTGGTAGGCCGGGCCACGGAGGGTCTCCTTACCACGAGCGGGATCAAAGGTAGGTCTGTGGGCGGTAGTCATCTTGCCAGCCGACGAAGTAAGAGTGGCGGGTGCAGTAGGATGAAGTTGGGTTGCGACGTTGAACTGGGAGTTGTTGATGGCTGTCTTTCAAGGTTGCAGTCGCGCATCCGGCCGAACTCTGGGTTCCTGGGACCCCCTGCAGTGGAACCCTGGAGGGAAAGTCCCACCGCCTAGCGGCAGAATACGCTTTGCCCGCCGCTATGAGATCACCCCGGCCCAAAACTTTCTGCAGAGCCAAAGCAAAGCACCTGGCGACGCCAAAGCTTCGACACCCGCCGCGGCCTCAGGTATGAGAGGTATTACCTGAAGGATTCTGGCCCAGCACGGAAATCAAGATGCCCCGTGAAGCAGAACCCTCCCTCAACGAGAAGGCGTTTGTCACGCAAGCGCTTCAAGAAAAGTTGCGGCTCGACAACCGCGGCTTCGACGACTACAGGCCGATCGAGCTCAGCTTTGGCGACGAGTATGGCGCCGCCGAGGTGAGGCTCGGCAAGACGAGGTACGTTGGGTGTTCCGAGACCCGCGCAGTATCCGCGCAATGACAAGAGATCGCCGTCTGACACCAATTGTTTCACACAGAGTCCTGGCCAGAACCTCCGCCGAAGTCACAGTCCCCTACCCCGACCGCCCCTTCGACGGGGTCTTCAACATCGTCACCGAGCTCAGCCCCATGGCCTCGCCAGCCTTCGAGGTCAACCGCCCCACCGAGACCGAGGTCCTCCTGTCGCGGACGCTGGAGAAGACGGTGCGGCGGTCGGGCGCCCTGGACGTCGAGTCGCTGTGCCTCGTGGCGGGGCAGAAGGTGTGGTCGATCCGCGTGGACCTGCACGTGCTGTCGCACGACGGCAACCTGGTCGACGCGGCGTGCCTGGCCGTGGTGGCGTCGCTGCGACACTTCCGCAAGCCCGACACCAGCATGGAGGGAGAGGTGCTGACCGTCTACACGCCCGCGGAGAGGGAGCCGGTCCCACTTAGCTGGCTGCACTCGCCCTTCTGCGTCACGTTCAGCTTCTACGGGGATGAGGCCGAGACCACGCTGGTGGACGCCGACTGGATCGAGGAGCAGGTGCGCGTCGGCAGCTGCACCATCAGCCTCAACAGGCATGGCGAATTATGCCAGATCGCGAAGCTCGGGGGGACGCCGGTCGACGCGGTGGCGCTGCTGCAGTGCGCCAGTGTCGCTCTGACCAAGGCGAAGGAGTTCTCGACCCTGGTGGACCAGAAGCTCGCGGAGGATGCCAAGAGGAAAGACAAGGGAGGATTACTAGCGGAGCTATCGGCAGAAAATGAGAGGCAGGTTGAGGTTTAGACAAAATCGTGATACCCCTTGGATTCCCTTGGCTATGCAACTCAGTAATTGGTGGTATGGAAAAGAGCTCTATAACCGGCTTACCATCCGGACTCGTGTGGTACCCACCAGGAACGCCTAGACTCCATGTCCCCTGTACAGCCTTGCTGTCTCTGTATCTGTAATATGCCAAGGCCAGGACAGCCTCACCGCATGACAGGCGGCCTAGACTCCTTATTCCATTTCACTCGTGACCGCACCCACTCTATCGCCTCCCTCACGCCCGTCCCCGTCAGCGCAGACACTGGGAGCACCCTCGAGTCGCGGATACTGCTCGCCTTCTCGCCCTCAAACACCTTCTTGACGAGGCCCTCCTTGATGCGCACGACCTCGACGCAGTCCTCCCTGTCCTGCTTGTTGGCCAGTATGAGCAGCGGCACGCCCTCGGTCTCGCTGTTCTGCAGGACGTCCTCGAGCACGAGGCGGCACTCGTCCAGGCGCCCCGTCTGGTCGTGGTCGAGGCGGCCGTCGCCGATGTCGGTGCTGTCGATGATGAAGATGATGGCGTGGCACGAGGCGTAGTAGCTCTGCCACAGCTTGCGCAGCGACAGCTGGCCGCCCACGTCCCATAGCTTCACGTACATGTCCGGCAGCGAGATGGTCGACACGTTCTGGCCCACGGTGGGCACCGTGTTCAGCTTGGGTTCTGGTGCGTCGGGCAGGAAGAGCGCCTTGACCTGCTCGTGGAAGGTGGTCTTGCCGGCATTATCGAGACCGAGGAGGATCACCGAGTATTCTGCGCGGCGGAGGGAGAAGGTTAGCTGGCTGTAGGGACTAGGGGGCACGGATTTGTGAGATTAATATCACTGGGAGTGTATTGGTGAATGTGTACCTTCCTTGCTGGTCGCCAGCAGGTAGAGACCCTTGGCGAGATGATACATTGTAACAATTTGAGGTCCTCCGGGGACCACAGTCTGATGCCAGACAATTGATCGCGGGATAGGGATGCAGGGTGCCACGCACTGCAGATGCAGCGACCTGTCACTGAAGAAGCTCAGCGCGGGGTGCTCTGAGCGCTGGTAGGGGTCGGCCCATCTAGCAATTACCACATGAGAACCCCTGGCTCAGACGGAAGTAGTGCTACATTGAGTTTGCGGCAAGCTATGATGTGTTCTCAAGTATCGCTACATCCACAGCTTCCCAACTCGTGCAACCGCGGGCACGCGATCCTGCTTCAACGCCCCCAGCGTCATATGAAGCTTGCAATCGCGCCTCTGTTGATCAAGCCTTGCGTACCGGGTCACTCTCCGTCTCATTGCCACATCAAAGTTGTCGTCTTAGAAGCTCGTGATCATGGCTCCTGTTCCGCTGGAGCCAAGATTGAGGTGAGTGGGTTCCTCATACGGGCACCGACACCCTTGCACGCCACTGATTCAGTAACAGCTACACGGGCATAGCACTCGTGGCTCTGCATGCCTCAAGTGCCATCTACTTCACCATCAGTGTCGCGCGCAGCCTCGCCCACTCTTACAAGTCGCTATCACCCGCTCAGGATGTTAGGTTGCGCCAGGATAGGCGAAGGAAGCTCGTGCCTCTGTTTTCCGCGCTGGCTTTGCTGAGCCTCGGCACTACGATCTACTCGGCTTACACTTACACCCAACTCTCATACCAAGTCTGGGCCGATGCCAGAGGTTATTTGCCGAAGCCATCAACCAGGTAAGTCGCCTGTGTAAGCTCATGCGTGAAAGGAGTCACAAACTGACTCTTAATTTCCAGCATCTTGGACGATGTCACCGGAAATGCCACCACTAACTTGACCAACGTCGGCCAACCCAATGCCACCGAGCTTGCAGTGTACAGAATCCGCTGGCTGGCAGACACGCCGATATATCAGGATGCCTTCGAGATTGTCGCGGAGAAGGCGCGACGGTTCTGGTGGGGCCAGCAGATCGACCTGGCTCTGGTCCCGTGGAGCGTGCTCCTGGCCATCGAGGGCATGAGGCGGAGGATTCCGAATCTGTTCGCCTTTCTCTGTCTTGCTCATCTCATCAACCTCTCGTTCGCGCAGAACCTGTTCTATGTGGCCCTGCTGTTGACGCCGACACCGTTGCCCGCGGTGGAACAGTCAAGCACAAGGTAAATGGAACAGCGATGTGGACCGGAATCTGTTCAGTGTGCTGATTACTTGCTATACAGGTGGGCTCGTGTCCGCGATACCATATCTCCGCCCAAGCCTCAGAACTGGTCCTTGAAGCCAGGCGTCTTCCTGCTCTCCATCGCCCTTAGCTACGCTGGAATATTCTACCTACCATATGCGGCCGACACCCCGACATTCAACCGCGTCGTCGCCGCAGCGAGAGGTCTAACCTTTGCTCCCTTGATCCTGCAGAGCCTGGCACCGGTATCATGGGGCCTTGTTCACCCCCATCCTGAGAAGGCCAATTCCGCATTTACAGACCTCTTCAGACTGATGTCGTTCCTGAGTCTCGCACTCCACGGCGTGACGACATTCAATGGCCTCAGGTACAGCCTCCCAGACTCCCACTACCACCGCCACAGCAAACTCCTGCCGTGGGACATCGAGGAGCGATCAAAGTGGGAACGCGCGCGGACGGCCTCGGGCAAGCTCCTGGGTTCGATGGCAGACCACCCGGTTGTCGCGGCCGTCGGCTACGATGTACTCCTGAGTGGCTTGAGCATTGGGGTCTGGGCCGCCGTGCGATCCCTCAGGGCAAGCCACGTTCTCACCTCAGCTGTGCCGCTATACGAGGACAGCGACAATGTCAGTGGCGAGCATGTCTCAGCAAAGACAGCAGGGGACGACGGCGACGGCAAGGCATCCACGTCCGGGTCGGTGCGCCGGAGCAGCAGGCAGCACAAACCACGGGTCCCCAGCGTGAGCAGCGTGGCCAGCCGCGACGGCGAGGACAACCGCGGAGCAGCCCCGGCGCCGAGGCGCAGAGGCCGGCCGAGGAAGGTCAAGCAGGACCCGGAGGAGGAGCCCGGCGACGGGACGTACGAGCCCACCGCGGAGGAGGAGAGGACCAGCGCAGAGGGGGACTCGCTGCCGAGTCCGGAGGTGGACTGGGAGGCTGCCGCGGTGGCCTGGGGCCTGACCGCACTGGGCGGGCTGGGTCTAGGTAGCGCAGGGGTTTTTGGAGGCGAGTGCCTGGCACGTTGAGTTTGGTTTGATTTGATTACATTGGGTCGGATGGGATATGACCTCTCGACATGGTCACTATTATTATCTCGACGTTGGATGGGGGATGCAGGGTGGCGTAGATGCGTTGCAATGGATGGCAGTCAGCTATATTTTGGTCGAGGCGGGATCACATTACGGTCTTTTTTGGCGCGTAGTCAAGGCGTACAGTAGGGGATACACGGCCTGGCCCCTTGAATTTCTCCTAGTTTGAAGTTATTGAAGCTTCCCGCCACGTCAACGAGCTACGGCTAGTCAACCCGCGGGTGAGCAACAGAGCTGTGTGGTCGGCTTCACAAGACGACGTTGACCAGAGTAGCCCCGGCTCGTTTGAGATCGACGTCCTTGGGTTAGGACATTTCATGATGACCCTGCTACGGCACATACTTTCCGTGCCTTCGGAATGCAACCCTGGGGAGGAAATGTTTGTCAAGGTTTGCCGATTCCGAAATGGGCTGACGGGAGTCGGGCCAGAGCCAGCGTGCCCTAAAAAAGGTTATTCTGCAGCGGTAATAAATTTCTGCAGCTCCAAGAGAGAGAGAGCCCAGCGCCAGGGGACCCGGGGGATGGATGGCCACTACGGTCGAAACCGAAGCCGAGCACACCCACCCGCCCGCGTGCCCGCATATGCTCTCACACCATCGCAACAAAGCGAAAGGGGGGTTACAGTAGCGCGAAAGAAAAAGCTGCACCACTGGCAGACAGACAGACAGGCCCAGGTGTGCATCACGTACCGACACCATACTGGGCGGGGCCGAGACATGTCATGGAACAAAAGCAGAAGAATTTCACGCACGTGTCGCGGACGTGCCGCTCAATAAAACCTGCTCCTGAGTTCTGTTCTTGCTGTTCTAAGAAAAGCCCTCGGCGGGTCGATCGCGGCAAAGCGGCTGTGGCTTGTCTCTGCGGGAAGAAACCAGGGCGTTGGTCTGGCCCTGCCTCTCTGTGTCAGTTGGTCTCGGTGGGTAGTACCAGAAGGAGATACGAGAAAAGAGGCAAGGCAGGCCGGGGCCCGTGTGGGGTTGGTTGGTGGGCGGGCCAGGGCAGGCGGCTCAGGGTGTCGCAGGGCCCTTGTGTGTCGTGTGCGAGGTGGTACAGAGATCGCGTACTGACGCGGTCACACGGCAGCTGTCAGGACGAGACAACAGAAGGGGACGTCAGAAGGACGGGCGGGTGCAAGCATGCGAGATTTGCTATGGTGTTGCCGATGTGTGCAGCCATAAATGCCAATATGAGCTTGTATGTGCGTGGGGGATGCATACATATCCTGCATGCTGCATGCAGCGAGCAAAGTAACGAAAAACCCACGCGTAGCAGGCATTAGAGATACCTACCTAATAAGTAGGCAAGAGAAAAATGCCCAGACGGCCAGACGACCGCATATACCAAAAGGATGTGCAGGCCTGGGCCTGCTGGGCAGGTTGTCAGGATGTGTGTGTGTCTGCCCACGGGCCACGGCGGCCCCGTAAATGGCGTTGGGGCTCGAGCCACACACCACAATTCAGAAGTACACACCCCGCGCCTTCTCCAGAATGGCAGCCAGGCAGGCACGCCCCCCCCCAAATCCCGCAGGCTGACTGCCCGACCCAGCCGACCTCGACCCTTGGTTCTAGGCCCTGGTGAGCTTCCCACCCCCGATCTGAGGTATGGGGCACGATCTGGGTGGTCCCCTGTAAAACTGGGCCACATTCACCAGAAGAGTGGGTCGACCCCGGCCCCCAGTGAGGAAGCTGGTGTAGAGTAGAGGCCGAGGAGAAGAAGAATTACCCCACTGTGGGTTGATTGTGGGTTATAACCCCGAACCTTGGGAGAAAGCGCCGATGTTGGAGCGAGACAGGCAACAAGCTCAGCCATGACCAGCCAGTGAGTGAGCCAGTGAGAAGGTGGCAGACAGGGCGGCAGGGACCACGGACGACAGGACGACGCTGGACGAGCTGGCCGAAACGGCGGCTGTGAACCCAAGCCAGGGAACCAAGGCCCGATCGGGAAGAAGCCTCTGCCCAATTGGGGTGTGGGTGTGGAGAGTGGCCAGTAGTATGGGGTACCATGAGTTTCGAGTCTATCCCCACGGCCGAGGTGGTCAGGCCTGTCTATCTATCTATACATACAAGACGCTTTCTCCCGCGATGCCGGGCCCGTTTGCTTGTCCGCCTGCTGTCCGTCTCTTTGATTTCTTTGTCCACCTCAACGCCATCTCTCGTCCGTCCATCACACCAAATCGAAGACCCAAACTCAATTCGCACACAAGTTTTTCCCACCAGCCCTACCCTCTTCGACCGAGAAAGCAGCTCTGGAGTCGCAACGAACGCACCCGGGACTCACACATCCTCCCACACAAAGAAGCTTCAGCCGCCAAAAAACCTCTGGCCACTTCAAAGCGAGGCACGAGTCATCCAGCACGCACATTAGACCTGCATAGCGGACGAACGGCATACACAGCACGCACCACATTTACACACAAACGCACACACCAGATGGCGATCCGGGACACCTGGCACCGCATGGTGCGCAAGTCCTTCTCCTCCTCATCCTCAACAGCCCGGAGCGACGACGGCGACGACGTCACAGCCCCACCAACAGCAGCAACAGCCGGCACCTCCCCAACCCCCAGCGCCGTCCCGCTGTCCAAGACCTCCTCCCGGCTCACCGGCAACCTGTCCAAGATAACCGCGTGGCGCTCCAACGCCTCCCACAACCGCCACGCAAACGGCAGCAGCAACGGCAGCAACGCCAACGCCAAGGAGCACGGCAGCGGCGGCTCCTCGGGCAGCAGGAAGACCTCAGCCAAGCGCGACTCCCCGCCCAAGTCGATCCTGAAGAGGTCAGGCGGCAACGGTGGTGGGTTTGGCAACGCCTTCCCCAAACGCCTGCACCCCAGCGAGCGGCCCCTGACCGAGCAGAACCTGCGCCACCAGGAGATGCTGGGCACCTTCACCATGAAGTTCGGCCGCAGCCGGCGCTTCAGCCGCGGCGCCCGCAGCAGCTTCTCCGGCATCAGCCCGCGGTGCAGCATCGATTCCTCGGCCGGCGGCATGGGCGGCGGTGGTGCCGGCTGGAGCGCTGACGAGGACGACGACGGCGGCGCGGCGGGCTACCACCGGCGGATGAGTTCCGCTGCCGTGGCGCCTGACGAGGCGCGCATTGCCGAGGAGAGCTCATGATCGCGGGCTTTTTTTTTTTTTGCTGGTTTGGATGGCGTCGTGATCAGGGGTTGATGGATCCAATGTTTCGGTGTTTTGGTGGATTTCATGGGTTTTTTTTTTTTCAAATCCCCCTTGCATCAGGAGGATGGCGTTTTTTGGGTGTCTTGCATGGACGGCTGGGCTGGGTTGGGTTGGGCACGGGGCGGGCTGAGCACCAAGCGCTGGATGGCTGCCCTTGGGTTGGGCGTGGTTTTGCGGGTTGACATACATACATGTCTTACATGTGAGGCTTATTTGGGATCAGAAAAAAGACCTACTTGGGAGGGTTTACGTCCGGAAGAACGGCTGGTTGATCCACACAGAGACACGACCTAATATCGTGCGTGGCAGGTCACACAAGGAAGCCTAGAACTTTACTAAAGACGCTGCAATGCTCGTCAGAGTAGATATTAGAAATCTTCTAATGCATGTCAAAAAGACAATACATGATGATCTAATTGTTCGAATTTGGGGGCCGTCAAGAAGTGTGAAATGTACTGTGTCCTTGTCATTAAGACCCTCATTTCGAAGACAACGCCAGATACTTCAAACAGACTTGACCTTCAGCTTCTTGAGGTCTCAGCTGCCAACCTTGATACAAAGCCTATGTTCTTGCAATTGTGCAAATGTGACACCGGTGCATGCAGAACCCAACAAACAAGGCCCACCGAAGCCAAAGCCAAAAGGCTCAATTCATTGAGCCACTCAAGAGCGACATCTGATCAGTCTGAATTCAATGTTGATATATGACAAGACTTTCAGACACACTGTGGTGCTGGCTCTATTGGAGTGGGCGTCAATCAGAAAACCAGCCAACTGTTTGTCTCAACGGCAAGACTGGCTGCGCGGAATAATCCCGCGTTCACAGCTGGGTATACGGGATAAGAACAGAATTACTTCACAGCTGGCGTTGATCTCATGCCCCTCCGTCTCGAGAGAAGGTCCAATGTGCTCCCTGCTCCTACGCCCAACTTTTCAAGATAGTCTCGCCATCTTTCAAACCAGTGTACCCCACCGTCTCAACCCAAAGCCTCTCCCTCTTCCTCACATCCTGGGCCTCAGCCGTCATCTCCTCGACGCGCGACCCGTAAAAGTACCCTCCCTTGGGGGCCGGCGAGCCCCGGAACGCCCCAGCGATCACGTCCGCCGCTCCCAGGTCCAGCGTGCGGAAAGGGCCATTGGGCTGCAGCCACGCCATGAGCGGCGCCAGCAGCGGCATGATGAGCTTGAACACGAGCAGCCGGATGTACCACGGCCCGCGGCGCGTGAGGTTGCCCGGCATGGAGCCTGGGTCGACGCCGAGGACGCAGATGCGCGACAGGGCTGGGTCTGTGTCGAGTCTCCTCTGGAGCTCGGGACTATAGGGTGTGCGTGTCAGTGCGAGGCGTTCGCTCAACGACAAGGAGAAGAAGTAGAACCTACATCATCATAGCCTGGCAGAACTTGGACGCGCCATACCGCCGAAACCCCCCATTATAGCTCGGGTCCTCGGCAGACGGGCTCCACGCCCCCTTGGCCACAGCCTCGCTGCTCCCGTCCCGCATGAACTCCATGAAGCAGGCCTCGTTGTACGACCCTTTCCCCTTGGGGTTGTGCGGGTCATGCGACTCGCTGCCCACCACCACGACCCGCCCCTCCTGCCGATCCATGCTGCCCAGGAGCAACACCGTAAGCAGCCAGTGGCCTAGATAGTTGCTCGCAAAGGTCATGTCGAAGCCCCCGGGCGTCCACGTCTGCGCCGTGAACTCGAGGTAGCCCGCGTTCAGGATCAGCGCCCTGATCGGCGGGATCTCGCCCGCTGCGACGCGCGCGCTGATGGAACCCGCCACGGCGCGCACGCTTGCCAGGTCCGTCAGGTCGAGCGAGATGATGTCGTGCGTGTGCGAGGGGGTGGTGGTGGTGTCTCTGCCCGCGGGCTGCTGCGCGAGGGCTGACCTCAGGGCCGGCGCGTTGTTGGCGTCGCGCACTGCGTAGAGCCCGTGGTAGGCCGCCAGCTCGGGCGTCGAGGCGATCTGGGACGCCATCTTGCTCCCCAGGCTGCCGTTGGCGCCTGTTGGGAGGATTGTGCCCTTCCCGGGGCTGGCTTGGGGGTTGGCCATAGTGACTCTAGTTTGTGTTGTTAGTGTGAGATTTGTGGGAATCTGGGTGTTGGTTGAAAGTGGGCCGGAGGGATGGAGTGAATGTAACCAAAATGCTCGATCATTTTGCAATAACCCCTAGCTACTTACGCGTGTTATATTTCAACATGATGAAATGATGTTTGACACAAAATTTGAAGCTCTTCTGCTGGGTTGATTATCAAATAACTTCACGTCGTGGGGACTATGTGCTTCCTGAGACGCATCCATCCCTGCAGTGCTGCGCAGACGCCCCGGCCAAAAGACCACAATTCTAACCCCCGGGAATCAGAATCCATCACTAATAAGCCCGTACCGTCATACTTCCTGAATAGCTTAATTGTAACCTGGAGAATTATAAGCAATTTTTAGGTACAATACTTGACAAATAAGCCACTAGAATAATTTATATACAATCCACCACTCGTAATACCACAATCCTCCACACATTGTCCATGGCCTAGATAGGACATCCTATATAGCCGCAGAAAGCCTTAGCTGAAGGTATTAAGAACTTAAAAAAATAGATTTTGATGCACTGAAAGAGCCTTACGGGCTAAATAAGGGAGGTCATCTTACAAACAAAGCCGACAGGTGGGGGGAGACTGTAGGTACCGTGGTCGCGCAACAAGGTGCATGACCCATCGACAGAGCCTTAGCACGAACTAACGAAGAAAAGACTCTTGGAATTAACAACAAGTGGATCAAAAAAGGCAGGAACAAGAGGCGGCAAGTCCAAATTTCTCCAGCAGAAACCAAGTAGTAAATGACAAGGAAAACGGTATAATTGGGGACAGTTGGCCTTGTTTCAACAAGAAAGGTGTTTGCGCGGCGAACACGTCGGCTATCCGCCGAGCCCCGTGGCCTAGAAGAGACAACAAGAACACCGAGCATGAACTCCGGCAGATCTGAGCTTGCAGCCCGAGGTGTGCGAGCTCCGAGCCTCTTAAAAGCGGTCACAACTGTGTAGGAAAATCAAATCAAATCAAATCGAATTAAGGCTGTCATTCCCGTATGTGCTTTATTGATGCCCAAAAATACCAACAACATTGCTCGACCGGCGCCGGAGAGACTTGTCCAAGTTTCTGCTGCCTCCAGTAGTCAGAAGAGACTTCAGTTTCCCTGCTAAGGCCAGTCAGCATGAACCATGCCCAAAACTAAGGCGCAGTCGATGCCGAATAACCGGTGCGACGTAGTAAGTGTAAAACAATTAATTGAGTGTAAAAGAATCAGCCAAGACCAATTGCCACACGGCCCACTGCGGATACCATTAAGGCTTCTTCCCCCAGTTATTGTGGAGGCCGTGGAAATGAGTCTCGTACTGGTCGTGGCGGTGCAGCAGAATAAACATCGACGCGGTTTGCTTCTAGGCCGGGTTATCTGAATGTTGGCGCCGGCAATGATTGATGCCACACATTCTTGTCTCATCTATCTTCTCTTCAATACAAACGTACACCAAAAACAATGCCTGATAAATTTCCTGTTGACAGATACAGGGCTCATGGTGGCCATCCCACCGGTCGGCGCAACGGCATCGAGGAAAATCTGGAAGAATCATTCTTGACTAACCTTACTCAAGTATTCAAAAATATACGTGCCCCCCGCGCGTTTAGCCCTATCCACATCTTCAAGGCGCTATTGCTAATTCTTCTCACAAGCATAAGCGGTCACAGGTCAGCAGAGCAGGTTATAGACCGAAGCTCACAAGGGACTCTAGCCCACATCGCTTATAGCGCTAAACCTACAGTACTAGGCCTATAGCGCTCCTACCCAGTATACAGCTTTACCTACACACCTTCCCAGCCCAGCACCAACAACAACCTCCTTCCTCAATACTAAGTTCTCAGCTAAATACTTTAAGAGGTATATACTCATAAGCTAATCCACATTTAAGATTCGTTAACAGACCAATCCACGTTAAGATAACTTCAGTAAATTAAACCCCAGTAAGAACACTCCGCGGGCCGCGTCTCTCACAAGCTCGGTCTACAACCTGCTCCGCTGAACAAATATGCCGGTCCCAGAGGAACTTGGGGTCGAGACCAGATTGGTCTTTTCATGCATCATATTCAGGTCGAAACCCAGAGGGCCTGGCTGCGTATCTCGTTGATCAAGACGAGATGAACCTGCATGATCTGATCAAGTACCTGAATTCACCATGCGGAGATATTCTTGAGATGGCGGCTCCTCAAGATCTATCATGGCCACTGAACAACTACTTCAACAGCTCCAGCCACAACACGTACCTCACTGGCAACCAGCTTTCAAGCGACTCCAGCACTGAAGCCTACAAAGACGCCCTGCTACGTGGATGTCGCTGTATCGAGATCGACGTCTGGGATGGCAAGGAGAGCTGGTAACCAGGTTTCAATGCAGAAGATGGAGAACAGGTAGTGAGAGATGTATCCGAGGACTCTGCACCTAGAAAGATTTGCCTCAGAGATCGAACCGTGATGAAGCTTGGACGATGGGCCATGAAAAAGTTCGACTCCGGAGCTGATGCGGAAGGTAGAACTGTTGATGACAGACTCTCGGACATGATCCACGCCGAACCCTAGGTCCTTCACGGCTTCACTCTCACAAAGGAGGTCCTCTTCCGCGACGTCTGCGAAGTAGTCAAACAATACGCCTTCACTGCCTCCGATCTACCACTCATCGTCAGTCTTGAGGTTCACTGCTCTCCGGTGCAACAAGGATCCATGGTCGACATCATGGAGGAGGTCCGGGGTGACTATCTCCTTCCCGCACCTAAGGATGAACCCCATTTCCTACCTTCTCCTGATGAACTGCGAAAGAAAATTCTTATCAAGGTCAAGTACGTGCCAGAGAATGGGAAAGAGGCCGATATGGAGGACGATGAGAGCATGCTTGAGATTATTCAGGAGGGAGCCGAGAACAAGGTCAAGAAAGTCAAGGCACCCAAGATCACGGCCCGACTGAGCCGTCTGGGTATTCACACTCGCGGAATTACCTTCAAATCTTTCGATGGACCCGAGGCATCGATGCCAAACCACATCTTTTCCCTCTCGGAGAAGGCAGCCTTGGCTGTTCAGAGACGCATGCCGAAAACGCTATTCGCCCACAACAGACAGTTCCTCATGCGCACGTACCCCAATGGCATGCGAGTGGACTCATCAAACTTTGATCCCGTCATGTTCTGGCGCACAGACGTACAAGTCGTTGCACTCAACTGGCAGTCGTGGGATCTAGGCATGGTTCTCAATGAGGGGATGTTCATGGGCTCAGATGGTTATGTCCTCAAACCAGAGGGATATCGCTTCGATACTCGAGATACTGCGCAGAAACCCATCCTAAGCAAGACTTTGGAAAGGATTGCCGCTACAATTATAGCCGCGCAGAGCCTTCCATTGCTGAGCCGAGATGACGACCCGGCGAAGTTCATTCCCTACGTCAAGATCGGACTTCACACTGAACCAGATGCGCTATCAGCCATGGTTGATGAGGATGCTACTCCGGAGGAGGTCAAGCAAGTTGGTTATAACGGTGAAACATGCAAGAGCAAGGGAACCAGCCCAGATTTTAAAGCCGAGACGATTGAGTTTCTCAATATCGAGGGTGTTGTTCCCGAGCTGGCTTTCTGGTCGTTCAGAGTGATGAATGATATTCCTGGGCCTGATGTTATGGCTGCGTGGGCTTGTGTTCGGTTGGATAGGCTAAGGGTTGGTTATCGCTTCTTGAGGTTGTTAGATCACAAGGATATACCAACTAAGGGTATTCTTTTGGTCAAGGCTGAGATACAAGAGGCTTCTCCATGACGCAATTTTTAATTAACCCAACTCGGCTCTTAATCTCTAACCAGCCTGGCTGCTTGAAGTGGCTCAATCTCCGCAAAATCTCTCTTTCTCGATACTATCGAAGGCTTGGGAGCCCTGGAGTCCCGGAAGAAAACGAGAACATGTGACTTTACCAATTGGTCTCGTGGTGCTCTTGTGAAGAAACACGATCAGACATTGTATCAGCGGAAACAGTTGATGGGAAAAAGAAGGAAATACTTCGAAAGTGTGGCGCTCAAGAGTGTCGAGTATGCACATCTCGCATATCAGCAAATACGTACAGCGCCGCCGTAAAACAAATTACCTATTTACATACGTGCCTATGCTTATTTCATTGGCATTGCGCGCTTTTCAAAAGCCAGGTACGAGAAGCAACGGGGATTTTTAGTCTCGGGACCGAACTCCGCCAAGGCGTCCCGGAAGGATGCACTAACAGACCCCACGGCCCGAATGATATATAATAAGCGGACACGAACTCCGGGGCTGCTTTGTAAACGTGCCGTCAGGTTGCTCCGGGCCGCGACGCGGCGCGCTCCGTTGGTGTCGTCTCTCTGAGACAAAAATGGGGCCAGATTAGCTCATGGTTATAGTCACCGCACATGGAATTGCGCCGAGTCGTCCGCAGGTTCGATGAGGCTGTCCGGATGTTACACGGCGACTCGTATGTTTGGGCTGGATGTGGCAAACTGCCGATATAAGTAGGTCTCTAGGTCTTACTTCAACTTCAAGTCTTTGGGGCAGTTCGGAGATCAGGACCACATCCGCAAGCGAACAACCAAGCAAGCGAGCGAGAAATCATTCCATACAACTCACATCGAGACTCTCTAATCTCCGTCAACCATGGCCATACAAGAGTCCCGCAAAGTCACTCTCGTCGGTGCCACAGGCAACGTCGGGAAGCACATCTTGAACAGCCTCGTGGCAGCCGGCCACCAAGTAAACGTAATCACACGTTCCAGCTCCAACGTCACCGTCCCCGAAAATGTGACCGTGCACCGCGGCGACTACAACGACGAGGCCTTCCTCACCACCGCCCTCAAGGACCAAAACGTCCTCATCGCAGCCCTGACCTTTGGCGCATACGAGGTTCAAACCCCGCTGTTCCGCGCCGCCGCCGCAGCAAAGGTCCGCTGGATCGTCCCCTGCGAGTTCGGCGCGGACCCCAAGGCCTCGCTGAACGACCACATCGCCCTCATGAAGGCGAAGAAGCCCTACCGCGACCTGATCGAGGAGCTCGGCGTCAGCTCCTGGATCGGCGTCGTGAACGGGCTCTGGTTCGACTACATCATGCCCCTCGGCGCGTTTGGCCTGGGAGTCGACGCCAAGACCAAGACGGCTGCCTTGTACGACGACGGGAACACCAAGACCAACTTCACCACCCTGAAGCGGGTAGGCGAGAGCCTTGCTGCCGTCCTGGGGTGGCCTGAGGACGAGCTCGCCAAGTTCAAGAACGATTGGGTGTACTTTAGCTCGTTCTATATCACCCAGCGGGAGATCTGGGCGGCTGCCATGCGGGCCACCGGCACCAAGGAGAGCGACTGGGCTGTGTCGGCGAGACCTAGCGAGGACGTGATCAGGGAGTGCAAGGAGCAGATGGCGAATGGTGCGGGCATGGCTGCAGGGCAGCAGCTGCTGATGGCCCTGACCCTCGGCAAGGGCATAGGCGGTGACTACCAGGAAAAGGTTCTGGATCCCAAGCGGCTTGGTCTGGAGCCGGAGAGTCTGGATGAGGTTGTCAAATCAGTCGTGGATGAAATAATCTCGGCGCCCTAGGAGACTTGTTCATAACGAGCTTTGCTCGGGTTTCCACTTCACCGCAGCGTTCTGAAGTATATATACAATCTAGGCTGTGCTCTTTGTGAATTTTCTGATGTAAAAAATCCATTCCAGGCTAGCCTCCTTCAAAACGGCTCCAATGTATGTATATTGCAACTTTCCGTAATGAAGTCCTTCCGGGGGACAAACTCGCATAGGATACAAATCTCCATTAACAAGCAATTCCGGGTTGGTTGATTGGTGAGACCCACAGAGTGGCGTAGAAAACGGATCATGATAAGGCACAGAGGCTATCCGCAAGCTGGGGCTTTGACATCTCCACTTATCAGTCTATATTCGGTTCGCCGTCCGATAGATGACTCTTCACCGAAAGTGAGATGCCACCTCCAAAGCTGGACTTCTTTAAGTTGTCCATGCTGCCTTGCCTTCTTATACATCACCATTATCGAATCTTTACTGCACAAACGAGCACTCTTACACTCAACATTTATAGGAGACCGACTCGAAGACCCCCTTCCCATGATTTCCTTGACTATGGAAACAATCACTCCCGTTACGGACAACAGTCTTCACAGCTCAAGCCCCAATGAATCTACTTGGCAAGTTGACATGGAAGAGCTCATAGCGGCAGCAAAAGCGTATATGCAGTTACGTAAGGGCCGAGACTATCACGAAAACATCGGAGGATTTCTCTTCACGCCAAAGGTTCCTCCTGGAGTGACTCGCCTGTGGGTAAAGGTACGCGGTACAACTCCCACCCTCAGGGGGGAGTGTGACACGCAGGAATACGTACATAACGAGATTACCAAGCGAGGTCCGTCCTCGGATCATGGCTTTCATGTGCCCAAAGTTTACGCTTATGCGGAATTCGAATTTGAGGAATTTCCCCACAGTTGCATCCTCATGGAGTTTGTCACGGGGACACCTCTCAGCACTATAATGGAGCCTACGCTGTGGTCAAGGGATTTATCGGAGTCAGCGAAGAAAGAAGTAGTTCGTCCGTACAAAGACAGGGTCGCACACTTCTTATCTTTCCTCCTCTCTCTTGAGCCGCCCCCCGATGCCGCTCCCGCCCCTGTCAACGGCGGCCGGATGAAGAACTTCGTATTCGGCCTTGTCGATAGCGATGGACCCTGCATCTTCGAGACGCTGGAGCAGCTCCAGGATTGGGTTAATGAAGAGAATGAGAAGGTATGTTTCAGAAAGAGCTGCCACGAAGCCTTGACTAACATTCTCGACACGTGTAGATGATACTCAACCCTGATCTCCCCGCGGCGGCCGACCTTGTATCAGAGGGCCTCAGACTGTGCTACTGTGATATCGGCTTCCATAACTTCTTGCTGGAGGACCCTGAGGATCCAAATAGTCGATTGAACACAATCGACTTTGAACACACGGCCTGGCTCCCTTTCAGCTTCCTAATATGGGCACTTTGGAAGGAGAGGGAAGTGTACATTGTGGAACAAGTTACATCGCAGACCGGGTTAGAGATACCGAGGAGCAATGTTGAGGCACTTCACAACATATTTTTGCAGCGGCGGTGGGAGTAGCTGTGCCTACAAGTGGCAGGTGATAGAGTACTTCAGGACTGTTCATTATGCCCACCAGGCGGCATGCTGGGCTCTGCATACTATAGCAATGTGTTTGGGTGGAAGGCTGTCAGCATCGACTCTTCATCGACAACGAGATGGCGTATTTATTCTTATACTATGTCGAATTCCCGTAAGTCTGAGCGCATCTTCTCTAGGTCTTCCACCGGGAGCTTAAGCTTGACGTGGGGATCCTGTTGTAATTTGCTGTAAAATTCCGCTGACGAAGAAGGAGACAAGGCTCCAAGCCGCGGATCGATCAGTGAGCGCTCCCCGGTGCGGACGTCTTCCCAGCACGAATGAACGCCCCATTCCCGGCTCGAAGCGTAGACTCTGCGGACACCTGCCGGCAATGGACCCAATAGCTCTTCCCCTTCGGAGATTCCGAGCGCATAACACTCGCCTACTATGCGGAACTGGTCCTGCCCACAAGTCCGGAGGATCATGGGCGTGTGGCACCCGATAAAGACGCAGACCACATCACCCTCCTGGGCCAGTGGGGGTGCTATTCCTAGATGCCCACTGCTCGTATGCATCAGCTGCCTCCCCCCATCATCGCCCGCGACACACCAAAAAGCCGGTTTGCGGACCCATGGATATATCTTCGGGGTTTCTTTCTGCTTCGGGACGATAGAGGTCTTCGAGCGTGCGAGTTGCGTCCTCTAGGCTGGGCTCGTATCCAACCCACGGTTCTTTATACTCTTCTAGAGCATTGGCGAGGATTGTCCTCGTGTATGCCTCTTTCATGGTGATCCCAGTCACGTAGTCACCAGTCAGTTCGCTCTCCGGTATCAGATGTTGGATGGCGTCCGCAACCTCTCTCATGTGTCTGGCTGCCAGTATATCTGGTACAGGTTGCAGCCGCGCTATTGTCATGGTTGAGATGCCTGTTACAGTCAGGACCCGACCGTCGGAAGAAAGCGTGCAGACAGCTGCCAGCTGCGACGAGGCGAGGCCCCTCCAGAACATTCGCCCAAAAATTGTCTCCTTCTTAGACCAGTCCGGCGTCCAACTGGGCATTTCCGGCCCGTCGCCCGGCTGGGGTTCACACTGGCTCAAGAGGTTGCAGCACTCAAAACGGACGATCCACCGCCACAAGACGTCTCGAAAGACAGTACCAAAATCCTTCGTGTAGTCCGGGATACCGACTACGTCCCTCTCCGCCTCGGGCAAGAAGTTCAACACTGCGTAGAGCCTGTCACGCCGGTCCGAGCAGCTGGACTGCCCAAAGGCGACACGGATGAACCCGAGCCCCAGCGTTGACGGCTGTCCGATAAAACCCCTGAGAAGCAAAATCCTCTCATACAGCCTGGCCTCGTACTCACACGGCGGACGGTGCCTGTTGCTCTTGTAGAGCCCCATCAGGCCGCGCCGAAAAAGAGGCCAGGCAACGGCGCAGGGCCCACACTGGACCACAGCCTTCGCCTCGAGGGCGAGGATCTCCTGACGGATCCAGAGCCGGGAGAACCAGCCCCGGCAAAGGAGATAGTAGATCGAGCGGGTGTCTTCGGCGGTGATGGGAACGGTCCCGTCTGAGTTCAGCTCCTGCGCCGGGGGCGTATAGGCCTTGTTTTCTGGGACACCAACATGCTGCAGCCACTCTGGAAACTCAAAGTCGACGAGTATGCCCATCCGGGCGATGAAATTCAAAGCCCGGGTGCTTTCGTGCTGCTCCGGGCCAAGCCAGGCGATGACATGGACCGCGAAGCTGTAGATGGTGCCCATCTGTGCGACCTGGGGCCCCTTCTCGACATCATTGGACTGGTCGATGCACAGCGCGTCGATCCAGAGCCTTCGGGGTCTGTCTGAGTATCGCATATTGGAGAGGGCGACGGCCAGGTTTCGCGTCACCGAGACCACGGTGGTCTTTTCCTTGCCAACATAAACCGAGAAGGGAGTCTGGTCTGTGTCCCAGACGTATGAGACCGCTTCATAGTGAAGCGGTCCGTCAGGATTTATCGGCGTCGGGTCCAGGTCCACCACCAGATCCTCATCGCTCGAGCTCGCAGGATGCAAGCTGACGAGCCGCGTGTGCCCGATTGAAGGCAGGGGGGGATGCTGATACTGCTTCGCCGGGGTTATGTCTTCCGTGATGCCAGTGTTCTGCCTGTCTGGCTGTGAACTCGGGATAGCGTCCATCTGGTTCGACTCGATGTACCTGCAGGCGGCTGTGTCGATGCCAGGTGCTGCGCATCTGCGTTTGAAAGGACCGGCCAATGAACACTGCGTACAACGCGCATGACAGGTTGTGTGAAAGTCTTGCGTTGTCTAGGTGTGGCTTGCATTGGAGGTGAACCACACAGTAATAAGACTCTGGTGTGGCACAAGATCCGAGGTGCTTGTCCACCGGGGCGAACAGGATACCAGCGAATTCGGCAATGCAATTTACGCGAGCTCTCTCCTGTCAGACGCCAAGTCTAAGGAACTAGGTCATTCAGCTGTGTTATAGTTGAATGTTGCATTGCTTTTGGCGCTAAATTAAGGAAGGTGGGCAAACAACAAGGGCTGAACTTACCCTATAACTAGACCTCCTAGAATAATAAAAAAATATTTTAAAATATTAAGAGCTCCCTCTTTTTAATAGTATTATTTCTTAGTTAATAGAGTTTAAATTAAGAAAGTTAGTTTTTATATTAAGATAGGCTTCGGCTACCTTATATTTTTTTTATTTAACTATCTATTTATTTATTATCTTCTTAACCTTTAGACTACCTACCTTATACCTTATCTATAAAGTTAGTAATTACTTAGTATATACCCCTATATACCTCTTTATAAAAGATCTTTAGCTTCCCCTATAATACCCCCTCTTCTACTATATTCCTTATATACTATATATCTTTAGAGAAATCTTCTATAATAAAATAGTATATCTAGAGAAAGAGGTCTTAGTTTTTAGCTACCTTTATATCTACTTTATTTATACTATATTTATTATATATATTATAAATAGTCTTAGTTTAGCTTTCTAGGAAGGGTTTTATTATTTTTATAAAGTTATATAGAAAGGCTTCTTAAATAAGTTACTTATAGTAGTATAACTATTTAGTTAGCTATATACTTAAAATAGGGACTATAGTTTAGATAAGCTTACCTAGTTAGTAATCTTATAAGGCTATTAAGTATTATTAATAAAGGGAAGAGTTAAGTTTCTTAGCTAGGTCTTCCTTTTTAGGATTTACCTTCTTATAGGTACTATATTAAAATTATTATAGTCTTATTATATAACTACTTTACTATATAACTACTTTACTATATAACTACTTTACTAGCTATTAGCCTTAGGCTATTAGTATTAATAATTCTAGTTAATAGTATTATTAAGAGTAATACTTCTTAGCTTTATCTATATAGTATAAAGCTAAGGTTATATACCTATAGGTAAACTATATTAATATTTTATCATAATTAGTATTATTTTTTTTAAGCGCTAGGTCTTAAGCGCTCACTACTATATAAAGGCACTATGTATATTTTATATATATAGGGGATTAGAAATGCAACCGCTATATTAAGATGTTATAAGTATCGATATTTCCCCGTTATTAGCGCCATTTTAATACCTTGGAATGCAAATGAGTGTAGTCTTTGGCGTGACCTTATAGCAATCCTGTGAAGAACATAAACATAGCACCAACTTTTCGCTTTAGTGCGAGTGAGAGTTAAGACACCCTGCCGAAGGGGAATGACCAGAATGGATACGCCAGACCACAGGCCGAAATTATCCCCGTGACTGTGTGATCCTGACTCCGACCGCTAGACATGTGCCGGGTGCCTATATACCGCCATATTTCTCCTGCCGAAGGCGCACAGAAAGCCAAAAGTGAAATGTGGCATAGCGAAGGCCAATTATTATATCAGGGCTACGTCGTGCGCTTATATACGAGTTCTTAACGCTGGGTCTTGAGCGTTTACGACTGTATGACGGCGCTGCGTATGGCTACGGCTGTATACGGAATAATAGAAACGGAACCAGTTAAGGGATCAAAGCATAGCAGATAGGTACTTATAGTAGAATCAGAAAAGTCAAAATTAGGTCTATATGAGAAAAGAATATTGTAAGACAAGGGTGTTTTGACCTGGCCGAGAATTGAACTCGGTACTCCCTCTAAAGCTATGAAATAATGAGGTTATGTTCCAGTTACACCACCAGGCCCAAAGAGCTCCAAAACTATCAAATTTATATAGCTGGAACCAAGGACGGTGTTTATAAGCATAGGTTGTTGATGGGTCGAGCCTATAGCGCCGGTCGAAGACGGTCTTCCCTAGCCTCGTCTGTGTGGGCATCACGGGGCTCTCTAGTAACACCGTATTCTCTATCACTTTTCTCAGCATACGAAACCACTTATGAGCATAGCGTTCAGATAGCCCGACTAGGCCGATGCTAGTAGCATGTAAAGTTCTTTGACGTAAGAGCAGTCACTACGCTAACAGAGAGAAAAATTAATAGTTGGAGATGTTTTTGTTTATACGTTGTCCTAAAGGAAGATCTCCTTATAAGAAGCGACGTGAATACCCTTTTTTACTATAGCCGGTTCAGGGTGCATTTCTCTGCAGGCGCTTCCCTACCGGAAAACGCTCCTAAAACTTGCTCGCGACACTTAATATTATAAATATAACCTCTGTGGGTTTTAAATAAAGGATATCTCTAAGAGCATAGTAAAACTGTACCTAATGACGCTTATTAAGTATCTCCTCAACGTATAACCTTTTGATATAGGCTGATCGTGGATCTACTATATACTCGCGATTTGAGTTGCCCTCGTAGTCACAGGGTGTCAGGGCCGATGGGCTGAATGCGCGCAGGACCCTTCGGGTCCATTTACTCGGCTTATCTTGTCAGCCCAACAGGCCCACAAAACCTCAGCAACACCGTTTCACAGCTTTGCTGCTCCTTCCATACTATTAATTAGGCAACCATAGCTGTAAATCAACAATATTTTACAGTCAACTTGTGTCTTTGTTGCCATTCGACGTGAGGATCGTCTCACAGGGAGGAATAGCAAACTCAGCAGAAATACTAGCGTACCAGGATGCTTGACAATTTATGGCGTGTTTGCAACGAAAAAGTATTTCTTCCTCTTTTCAACACAGGATCTGAGTACAATTGTTCCTATTATTGGTCTGGGTCCACAACCAAGCATTATGTAAGGCCCAGCCAAATCACATTGTCAAGGACACGAATAAGTACTTAAGACTAGTGCGTCCCAGAAGAACTGGCAGCAAATCATGGCAATTTTGCTTAAGTTTAGTCCAAAGCACGCTGTCTCCCTCCCTTTCCACCCTCTTTTATTTCCAATCGCGAAGATCAGACCGAGGGGTAGTAGCTTGCAATGGATGCCACGAAAGGACATACCGGGTACGTAAGTCCGACCTTCGAGCCTGCGGGGTTATGTGAAAAATCCAAGGCAGCCTGTCAAAACTCAACCTCCTTCACTTGTCATCACAAGGCTAACAGGCAGGAACAGACCGACCAAAAGCACCAAAACACTTATGCTCGCACCAGCCAAGCAGGTACTGGTAAAACCGGACAGCGAACACCACCAACAGCTTGTACACGGGCTAGTCGAGAAGGCACAGACGAAACCACCTAGCAAGATGCAAGCCAATCCGGGTTTGACTCCAACGCAAGAGTCTGCCCCAGTCGATTGGGGAGATTTTGTAGGCTCTGATGAGGAAGACGAGGTGGAGGATGAGTCGGAGGACTCACTGCAGTATCTCTATGGCCTATACTATCCCGTGCGTATCGGGGACCTCTTCCACCAAAACCGATATCAAATTATTCACAAGCTCGGCCGTGGCGGGTTCTCCACAGTGTGGCTGGCGCATGACCGACGAGATGGGAAGGATGTCGCCCTCAAGATCCTTAGCTCGTCTGAGAATGCTGCTAAGGAATACAAGATCCACGAAGCCATCAAGCAAAGGGTACAGAGTCGCTCTCGGCTTGTCTTGTTCCAGGACTACTTCACGCTGACCTGGGTGGACCGTTCCAAAACAGAGCGCAAGCATTATGTTCTGGTTCTCCCTCTGCACGGCCCGAGTCTCTTGACCCTCTTAAACACAAATAATAAGCCACTCTCGGAGCGCATGTCTGCCGCAAAGCAGATCTTACAAGCTGTTGCTAGCATCCACAGCGCTGGGCTGGTTCATAGAGGTAATAAAACTCATGATTCCACTTTACGTACATTACTGACTACCTCACCAGATATTGTCCTTGGTAATGTCGTGTGTGGTCTGAAGATAGACCTCGGCAAGAAGTCTGTGAATGAGAGGTACCAGCTTCTCGGTCGGCCGCGTAAGGCAAAAGCACTTTGGGAGGAGGACCCGAAAACAGGCAAGGACGTGATCCTCGGGGAACTGGTTGCACCGGCCACGTTTCCACCTGCCTTGATCGGAGCGGATGCCTACCTGTGCGACTTCGGCATTCTCGTCCCAGCTGGCACCTCGGTGCCAAATAAGCTTCAGTCACAGCCAGGCTATTGCGCCCCTGAGCTCTTCCATGATATTGAGCCTAGCTTTGCCAGTGATGTCTGGAGTTACATGGTCCTGTTCTTATACCTGTACACGGAAAGATCAGTCTTTGCAATCGGACCGGGTTTTACGGGCGTACTTAACTCTATTGTTGATGGCGTGGGTTTGCTTCCGCAGGAGTGGAAGGGACACTACGAGGCTCACGATAAGGCAAAAGCTAAGGAGGCGTGGTACGGTAACGGATCGCCAGCGAAGAACATGTTTAGTGCTTTTCTGGATATGCACCGACCTAATATAACCGCGGCTGAGAAGGCACTCGTGCTTTCGATAATCCAACAGGTCTTTCGTCCAAGGCCCGAAGATCGCGTCACGGCCGTGGGACTTATGGAAAATACGGATTTCAAGGCGCTGATGAGTATTTATGGAGTGCATTAAAGGGTTCAGGGCATAGGGTCGTACGAGTTATCATTTGTGCGAGTAGCCTGCATTTATTAATCAATAAGACTTTGGAAATAAGACTTTGGAAATAAGACTTTGGAAATAAGACTCTGGAAATAAGACTTTGGAAATGAGACTTGGATTTTATAAGCTGCTAAACTGCTAGAAGCAATAACACTAATATTGCTATAAAGCTAAGGGGGAATATATAGCCTTAATAAGTTATTACTAACTTGACTTTAATATAGTAAGTATTATAATTAGGAAAGGAATGAATATAAAACACTGGTAAAATGTGGCGTGAAAAAAACGGGTGAGAAAGATAGATGGGAGTGGTTAGTAGAAAAGTGGCCGGCTTGCTGGTGTGGCCGACTCGTTGGTGCTTGATGTTAGTAGTTTCTTAAGCTCATTGTTACACTTAGTATGCTTTGCCGCGGTCATTCTACTGCAGCCATTTCGCCGTGGTTATTTTTTCGGAGCTATTTCACTGTGGCAAGCCATTTCAATGTGCCTAAATCATAGATAGGGCACTCAAAAAGCGGTGCAAAGGTACTTCAGACCTGTTAATGCGGCTAGGTGCCTTTTTCTTTAGTAGCCTAGCTACCGGATAACGCACCTAAAACTCCGTTATAACTCTTAATATTGTAATGAGTGTGCGAGATAGAACACCGCTACCACAATCGAACCAGCTGGAATGGCCCGGTGTGTCCAGCATGAGGGTTTCAAAACGCAATAGTAGACCGTCAGGATCGTCAACTTGACAAACATGGCAGCCATAGAACACGTTGACAAGGCTACCAGTGCGGCACGGCTGACAAGGCTAATCACGAAAGCAGCAGCTCGGACTGTATCACAACTATTACAAAGGGAAATCACGTTTTCTTCAATTGCAGTAGGCATCCTTTGGAGATTCTCTGGTGATGGGAGTTTGCTTAGACCCTAGTTGAGGCTCCAAAGCTTCTCGGCATCCGAAAGGAGGGCCTGCTGAGCGCCCGTGAACCCACTCTCGGACTGATACAGCTCGCGAATCTGCTTCCATAACTTGGAAGAGAAGTCGAAAATCTGAATGTCGCTGCTGGCGACGCTCAGCGACGAAAGAGGATCCATTGTGGCAATGAATGGGGTAAACTACTGGATGAAAGGTGGATCAGTTCAGACTGAAAAATAGAGGAGCAGGGAGAAGGGAAATGGAGAGCAGTGTTGGCATGGTGAAATGAGGGACTTACGACCGGTACACGTCGTCTGGCTGACACCATGCAACGCTGTGGTAGGCCTGGGGTAACACTGCATATCATTTAGGCACCTACGCTAAGCCGTTCCGTAAGGCACACGCCCACGCTGCGTCCATGCACAACGATCGCCCGAAAATATCTGCCAGTTCCTTGCCTCCAAAGTTGAGAATAATAAGTGCATATGAATGAGACTCAGCAAATTCCGTAACAGCAAATCCGGCTGTGGTAGAAAGTAACATGTCGATACCGCGCCACAAAACAAATTATAATGTCTTGCTCTCACTCCAAAAGTGTTTCCTCAGTACGTGAGCCGTGCCTTGTTTCGCTTCTTACAGACACCTAAGCTAGCACACGATGTGATATTTGGCGTTCAGCTCCTAAGCTGTGGCCTCCTGCTCAACCTCCTTCGAGGCATCTCCGCCATTGTCAGTCAGGTCGTTCTTTGCAGACTCCTCGATTTTCTGGTCCACTTTGCAGTGAGAAAGGTGGCGGAACCAGTGCCACTTCTGGCACCCCTCAAAGCAGTAGAGAGTCGTCTTGCATCCCTTGCATCGCTGTAATTCAGGGGTACCATGACCGCGAGTCGCTCCACAGTTGGCACAAGTATTGGGGGGAAATTGAAGGCAGTACTCCTCGACGACAGGTGTGGGAGCAACAGCCTTGTCTTCGACCTTGCGACGCTTCAAAGCCGGCTCCTCGGCAGTGGTGTCAGCCTCCTCAGATGGGATGGGCTCCAAACCGGGAGGACGAGGCTCAGGCCGCTGAGTCTCGCCGTCCATGCGCATGTACATGGTCTCAACCAGTCCCAGACTGACGAATTCGTAGGGTTTGCCATCAACGTACTCCTCACAGGCTCGACGCACCTGCTCAAGTTCGTCATCGAGAAGACCAACACGTCGGTAGTTGGACTTCAGACGAGCTAAGAAACCAGGAGGAAGTGTGCAGCCAAGTTGCATCGCTAGTAGGTGTCAATCATCTGCTACACGACGCAGACCTCCAATTTCTGGGGCAAAGGCATAGCAGACGGGAGACTTGCAACAGAAAGGATGTTACTCACCACAGTAGGCAATAAGCACCAGGTCCTTGTGGCCCTGGTACTCAGACCACCGAGCGTTTGCTTTCTTGGGCCCGTGTTCCTTGATGAGGTCGGCTAGGACGCCAGAGTTGAGGAGGTCGCGTACGAGGCGGGGGAAGCGAGGGCTGTGGAGATCAACATCCCACTTCCAATCCTCCTCGAGCTCTTTCTTTGACGGCTTCTTGTTGGTCTGGTCGGAAGCAGCCTCGGTTCCGTCTGGTTAGGCCAGTCAGTAAAAATTACAATACAGACTCTTGTTCATGACAATGGAAAACGAACCTATGGCATCTCCGGACTTCTTTTTGCGCTGCTCCTGCTCCCAGGCCTGAAGGCGCAGACGAATGACATCCTTCTTCAGCGACTTCAAATCAACGGTGGCGGAGATGTCACTGATAGCGTCGAGGTCAGCGTCTCCCTCGAAGAGACCGAATCCCCAGCGACCCTATAAAATAGTTAGAGGTTACAATGTGACCAAGAAATTTCCTGATCACTGCGTCAGTAGTAGTGGGCGAGAGTAGCTTACCATTTTGGCAGATGCGGAGATGGGTAAATTCATGGAGGACTTGATTGCTCGTGGGATCTGGCACGTTCAGAATTGTAGTGAGCCTTTGAGGCTGCAGACGAGGTTGCGTGTTGGTTGCGATGTCTTATCTGTCAATACAGGGGTTGGGTCGACAGGGCAGGGTGAAGACTGAATGGTGAAAAGTTGAGGGGAAGCAGGCAAACCACAATTAGGCAGAAACCTGAGCAGGGGAAAGTCTGTGGTGGGTTGAGAAGGGGGGAGGCAACGGCGGACTTGCTTTGCTTTGCTTGTGTTTGGAGGGAAGGAGGGAAGGAGGGAGCTGTCTAGGTGCACAGGCCATCCTCGCACCCCCCAGGCGCCCAGCAAGAGAAGCTTCCCAGCGAGTGAGCCAGTACTGGTACTTGAATGACCTATCGACCCATTTGAGAGGCCTTCAACAGGCTCTAACTCTGAAGCAGTGCATCTGTAGGGCGCAAAACACTTCAAGAAAAGTCCGAAACCTCTTTGTATGCAAGGTCTACCTGTGGTCACAGTTGCGGCAGCTTTGTCTGAAATCCCATGAGTGAAATGATTTGGTCTTGGTATTTGAAGCACACACGTCCAACCCCCAGATCAGAGAACCTGCAACCACGCATAACTACCATCTTTGGCCCTTCACATCAATGGGACCTGTACAGGACCAATGCTTGTAAGCCAGTTCGCTCTTCTCCACCTCGTCCACGATCGCAACGGCCATGTCTTCGTTGTAGATCCCGCCCACAACGGCATCATCAGCCGGCGTCTCCTTTGAGTCGACGTAGACCTTGTACTCTCCGGTGCGGATTCCTGACGCATAGTTAGAACAGCCATGTGTGAAGACACTTGATGAGAAGCGATTTATCCAGCTTACCCTTGTCACGGAGAAGTCCTGGCGGCGAGAGAAAAGACCACTTCTTGTCCCTAACTCCCAGCCACATATTTAGGGCTATGCGGGAGCCTGTAATCAGACCTTGCATTCTCCTGTCCACCATGAACTTGTACAGGCGCCAGAGCAGCAACCGGGCAAAGGGTCGCATGATCCACGAGAACCCTAGACATATGACGTGAGCCGGAAGCTTGTCGAATGGAGTTACAGTGTGATCACGTACCGCCGGGACGTTCAACATTATTTCGAGCCCACTTGAACAGCCTGATCATCATGGAGAAGCCCTTTGCGTCGTGATCTGTCGCCCGTGCTATCATGTAGTCCAGGTGTTTGTTGGGCCACCCGTACCTGGTCGGCGTCAAGCTCCATTCAAAATTCCAAGAGCTGGTGTCGGAGGAATTTCCACTCACCACCAAGAGTATGCGAACTCATCAGTGTCAACGAGCTGTTTTCCTGCGGAAGTGTGCAGGGACCCAGCACCTCCTAGTTGTTGTCGCTTGGTCTCAGCTTACAAACCTCGATGGCATACAAGTCGAGAAGAAAAGCTATGTCATTAAAACACATACCAATTATTATGAAGGCCCCAGAATGCGTTGATTGCAGAACAGCTTCCTTGATCTTGGCATGGCTCTCCACGCAGTGCTGATAGATCTCGTCTAGCTTGGCCAGGGGTGGCCCATAAGCGCAGACGATGGCATCGTAGTTTTGGGACAGCGCCTGTGCGAATTGTTCTGTGTCATGTAGGTCGACAGCATGCGGCGTGTAGTCACCCTCAACGGCCCATTTCGGCGGTGGGCTGCGGGAGATGCCCACGACGGAGTGGCCCCTGGAGAGAAGCTCATCTACCACACAGGAACCACACTGGCCCTTGGGCCCGATGACGGCTACCTTGAGCTTATTTGGTGACTGTGTCATTTTGAGAATTGAGTCTGAATGTGGGGGTGCTTATCGATCTTCAAAGAAACAATTCACCATTTTCCTTGGTGTAGGTATCTTTGTCTCGATTGAATTCATATATCTCCGACGCCTGGAGACAAGTGCCATCTTCCAAGGTTCCCGGGATGTTCAATGGACCCGTAAACCCGATCCGTGGAGCTGGAGGCAATGTGTGGCTCGAGACAAGAGGGGAGCAATTTGGGGTTTGCCCTGCTTTTGCAAGAACCCCAAACTTGCAAGGGAGATGGTGTTTATGGGTGCCGTGCGTCAGTCTTCCGGAAATGATAGGATATCACGGAAGGGCTTCTCTGAAGCTATGACTACTAGTTAAAGTCGTTTTGGATTTTAGGTGAATTTAGGAGCGTCGAATTGTCAGTCATTATTTGGAAGGTCATGTAGAGTGGGGTGAAGCAGGTCGGATGTGTTCGCATGTAGAGAGAGACTGGTGATCACTTAAACAAGTGCCACTGCAGTGTTGGAGCCATAGCCTCGCAATTCGGACCTGGGCAATCCTTACAGTGGCAAAGACTGATATCAAAGCTTCTACCCACACACCGCTCAACCTCACCACCGAGCTTCTGGCACTTGGCAGGGGTAAGACTGCAGGTATGTACAGGCCAGTCAGCACTTGCCTTGAACTCCATACTGAACTCCGTAGTGTCCAGCTTTCACTGGAGTTAACGCCGTAATATTGAGTTTTTCACAGTAACTCCCCAACGCTTCAGGGCCCCATCCCTCGGCCACTTCTTGATCCTTCTGCCTGGGCGTCGACGCCAAGGACTGCGATGTTGTTCACATCCATTGGATTTCGACATGCTCAATCTCGACATTGACCTCAAATTAATAATCCACCGTGTCTGCGTTCGCGCCTTTTCGTTCTCGTCTTGTTCTCGTGAGCACCTTGCCCAAGCAACAATGACCGACCGCAATGGTGACGACAACGGCAAATCCCCTGCCACCAAAGAGGCGCGACTGGGCGACTCGGCCTACCTGTCACCCTACTCGCATGAAGGCGCACCCAAGCCATGCCCCTCTCCGCGCCAGTGCCCTACGATGGTCTCCCCTGCAAGTCTGAACGCGCAAACACCCTGAGAGAGAAGTGGGAGGCCGACCACCCGGCCAAGTCTAAGATTTGATGTATGTGCCTGGACTTTATCTAGCAGGACCGGCTGAACTTTGGTTTATGCAAAAGAACTTTCTTGCAGACCATTTCCACATTTCATGGCCAGTCTGTTTGTGCGCCCACGGTTATCGATATTATAGTGCCTCCTGCCCTGGATTCAGCTTCCTCGCCAGTAGGTGAACCCATCGTATTCCTCCCTCACTCGAAGGTCGCAATCCCATTGCCGCCGTGCAATTTTCCGCCACAAATCTATTGTCCCTGGGTCTGGCGCGGGACCCCACAGAAGCAGCCGTCCTTGCCTCGGCCGGTCGGAGAATAAATGCACCTGCGGCAGCCTCGTCTCGAAGGTGTCACAATGTTGACATGTCTCAATGTAGACACTGGGATGTTGCAACCGGCGTGGAATGTTGCGATCCCCGCTGCGAGTCGTAAGTATACAGGCCGGAACCACTATCGCGAGGGATAGCAGGATCAGGTTTGGCATCTGTGGTAGTGCCGATGTGACGGCGTCGTGGAGCTCGGCTGCCACGCTGGTGAGGCCCGCGAAGTCGGGGTTGAAACAGTCCCTTATCGTGAGAAATTTCAGTTTGGGCCAGGCTGGCGGGCTCTCCGGCTTGGTCCCCTTGGCGGCCCATGACTCTTTCAAGAAGTATGGCACATTGACCACCCTGCAGAGGGTCAGTCTCTCGAGCCTGCATGTCATAGCATACAAGGATTGACTTAGATTGAGCGAGGAATGCGTGGGCGACATGGGGTCAGCCATCCTGAGTCCGTCGACTTCAGATCCGAGATACAGTGACTGGAGCTTCGATTCTTGGAAGCGCTCGAGGGCTTGCAAGACCTTCTCGAAAGCTGCCCTGGCCAATTGCTTGACTTCAATGATCTCTGGGTCGGTGTCGTCGCCGTGCCCGGCAGCGGAAAACATGGTGTTCAGGCTCGACCATGGGCGCGGCCTGCCCAGACCATTATGAAGATTGAGTGAAATATCAATTTTCAAGACTGCGTTTATTCGTTCCTCGATGCATATCCTCTCAAATTTGTCGAGCGCATCGGGGTCGTCGTAAGCCAGAAGACCGCTGGAGCCGAAAAAGCTGTCACCACGGTCGAGTGCAGGTTTTCTGCCAAATTCAGGAACAACAAATGTGAGAGACCGAAATGTGTGCTTCTCAGCCGCAAAATTCCACTGCTTGTTGATGGTCGCATATTTTGCAAGTGGGTTGCGAAGTCTGCTGGTCTGTCTGTACGCGCCATATGTCCTGACCACGCGCAAATCTCCCGGCGTCCAGTAGGTGTCTCCTTGGCTACGGAGCCACTCCTCGATGATTTCCAAACGGAGCTCGTAAGGGAGGTCAGGAAAGAGGTGGAAAGACAGATCAGGGTCAGCCGGGAACTCCTGATCCATTTTCATGAATTCGACGTCTGCTAGATCGATGTCCAAAAGACCAGCCATTGTGAGCGTGATTCGGACTTTCTGAAGCCTGGGTTGGAGTTGGTTGCAGATGGAAAAAGAGATTAAAATGTTGTCCGAAGATGAAGAAGCGGAAATGCTAAAATAAAGCAACGGCAGGGCTACAGTGACCAAGTAATAAATATATGCGGGATTGATGAATTTCTCTAATTCGTCCAGAGCGTGTGCTAGACTAGTTGAAACTAGAAGTATGTCTAAGTAACCACTAGACCATGAAATAGAATGCTAGCGAAGCTGGTACTTAACTGTCGGGCGTCGGCCCCAACTAGGGCTCATTTTCTCAAGGTAAAGTAATATCCAAGCCTGACAAAATCACAGTGTCAAGCGGCTATGTACAGCACAGCTACATTGAAACACGTCTAGCATCATAGACAGGATAGGTTCCACGGTGTGAGATGGGTTGTGAGTTGTGTAATTTTTACTATTGTGCCCTGATTGCTGAATCCCTGGGCTTGGTTCTCTGAAAGGCCGAGCCGAAGAGGGCGACCACCGTTGACAAGACTTTCCATAGCCACTCTTGCGTATCCACTGACAAATGAACACCGCAATCTCTGAGAATCGACATTCAGTCTAGTCAAATGGCCAGTCCAGCACACAGTTGATGTGACTGATCTGTAGACTGCCTGATCCGCGTCCAGGTGATCCTACACATTCCCATAGCTGCTGGCGCGTCGCCCGGCGTCACACAAGTGCTGGTACTGCGAGTCGCGCGGACTAGCAGCTGGAGTGGTAGCCCGCGGGACCTGAAGATGCCCGGCCTTTTGATCTGGAGATGGGTGCGAGCCGAGCTGCAAGTACACAACGTCGTTGCTAGGAGCGTGTCCCGAGGCCGCAGAGAAGTCAGCCTTGTAGTATGGCAGTCGGCCGAGGGCTTTTTCGCCTTGGTCGGTGTCGAAGCTCTTGATGAGCCTGCGCAGCGTCGGGAGGCAGCTCGCGATGATGCCCAGGCCGGTCTCGACATTCTGCCAGAATATGACTGAGCCTATCTTGTACAGGCTGTCGACACCAGTATCGTCGACGTGCACCTGGGGTGGGATGCAGATAATCGAGGCGAGGCATGCGACGCCGCCTAATGCCAAGATCGCCCCGGTCGACAGCTTGAGTGACTTCTTCATGCTGAGCCCGCGGATGATGAATATTGGGATCACGGCAAGCGCGATGTCGACGAGAATGAAGAGGCCCATCACGAAAAAAATGAGAATCTGCCATGTCGACACTGTCTGTTCGAGTGCTGCGGCAGTAACGGAGAGTATGATTATGTAGATCAGCGCAACCACTGTTGAAATGGACAGTACAGCCATGACGAGCCAAAGTATCCATGTTGTCTTCCGATGGCTGGTGCCCTTGTTGATTCGTAGCAGCGTGGTGCAGATGGAGGCTTTGGTGAAGGCCAGCGCCAACACGTTGGTCACGTTCATCCCTGGTTTTTCATCACGTCAGAGAATTTGCATCGAGAGAACTCAGGACATATTATGGAAACATGTTGCGAATATGAGATGGTTTTAAGGTCCTTCGGTGCTTACAAAAGACTGCTTTGCCCGGGGTGTACCCCATGGGTCGGGCCAGCATCGAATCTGGAGTGCCGATGCCCACTGTCGTTCCCCATGCCGTGAGGGAATACTGGGCGAGGTTGAAGATCTAGTTCTTGTCAGTTTCGTTGCCCCAGCACACCACGGCTGCTTCTCTTTGTCGTGGAAGCTCGCGTGCCAAGGTCGTGTTGACTCACCAGTCCAAGCCAGATGAGGCCGTCGTCGACGTGGAACTTTCGCTCTCGAACACGCTGCCAAGTACGAAGACCAACAGCGACCATGCACCCGACTCCGAGAAGGATGGTACAAGTCAAGATTATCTCTGCAAACCCGATCGGGCGCAGTGAGATGGGCCCTGTCCTGGCCACGGCGGTCGAATTCATGGTGTGGCGTCAAGCGGCGACGGAGTAGGTAGACTCGTACCAGCTGCTTGGTGTCGGATTGAAGAAAGTGGTTCAATTCGGCCACTCTGGAAGAGATCAGCCAAGGGCACTGCAACCACTGACTGCCCTGGCAGCTGCTCACAGCAACGTGATGGATGCAAACATGCGGGTGGGTCAACACCTCCATCGAGACCCAACGGGGGGTCACCCATGCAAACGGTCCTGCCAATTCACTGTAGCGCGGGTGGTGAGATGCGCTGTGGTCAAACAAGCACGCTGCGACTCGAGGACTGACCCATTTGTCGACCTCTGGCCACACGGGTGCATGAAACAAATGACCATCACCGACTGGAGCCTGACTACGCTGCTGAACAACTGAAGAGCTTCATATTAATTTCCACGAAATGTGCCTGTGGTTTCCTGCCTCGCCTGGGCGTTTGGAATGGATATCGAAACCAGCCTATGCTTGATCATCATGCTGCTTTCCTTCTGCAGCCTCCACGACAATATCATGCTTCTTGAACTGTCGAGCCGGAACACCACTCTGGAACAACATGTCAAGCTCCTCGTACGTCCTGCCACGGCTTTCTGGTAGCCTAAAAAAGCACCAGATGAAACAAACAAAGCTGATTCCACCAAACAGAAAGCCGGCCTTGCCTCCCCAGTTAGCCTCGTCGCTGTTCAGCATGTAAGGGATTGCGATGGTGAAGATGATGGATGCCGCTGCCTGCACGGCCGTCCCTATCGCGATCGTCTTGGTCCTCAGCCTGGTTGCCGAGATTTCTGAGATGATGACGAAGCAGATGGGTCCAACAGTCATTTGATAGGTAAAGGTCCACACATCCATTATTGTCGCCATGGCCCAAGTAGCTCCGTTATTATTGACGGGGATGCTGAGGAAGCCGATGACGAAGAGCAGAACAGTCATGATGACAACTTGAGAGGTGTTAGCCACTTGCTTGTCATAGACCATGCTAAAACATCCATGGATGACAGATAGAGAGCTACGAAAGCACAGGGATAAGACTTACTTCCGCCTGTGTAGATGGTACGACGACCCAGATAAGTCATCAACGGCCAGCTTATGACTGTTCCCACAAACCCCATGGCAGTATTTCCCAGGCCCATGCTGAAAGCATCGGAACTAGCAAGACCCGCTTGTTCAAAAAAGTAATTAGCATACCCAATGAGCGGGTTGCCGCCAATGACCTGGATCAGGTACACCATCACAGAGATCTCGGTCCGCGGGAGGTTGCTGCCCCTGAAACAATCAGAGTACGACGTCGAAGACTCCATCTCCTGCTCGAGCAAGTCGGTCTGCTCGATGCCAACCAGCATCTGGTCGATATCCGGGCGATTCTTGGCTGACGAGAGCCGCAACAGAGACTTCCGGGCATCTTCCTTCCTGCCTTGACGGATAAGCCAGTACGGAGACTCGGGAGCGAATGGCAGCGCTGCGAGGATGACAACCGGCCAGACCCATTGTACCGCCTACATTGTCTCTTGTTAGATCTGCTGAGGCCATTTGATGACGGGACAGTCTAGCAACTCACAAATGGAATCCTATAAGCCCACTCGTCCAGGCGCGTCTCAACACCAGCCGCACAGCCCTGCCCGATAAACTGGCCGATGACAAAAGCCAGATTCACAGAGGCCGTCAGCACACCACGCAGAGCCAGCGGGCAGATCTCCGAGGCGTAGGTCGGGGCGATCACGACGTAGAACCCATACGCCAGGCCCCCGAGGATCTCGCCAGCGCACAGCATCCCGATGGAGGTGGAGAAGAACTGCACAAAGACGAAGATGATCGAGTAGACGCAGCAGGCGGCGAGGGGCAGCCGCCGGCCCCAGCGCTCCATGAACCAGCCGCTCGCCAGGGCGCCGAGGATCTGCCCGATGGGGTTGCCCATGCCCAGCCCGGTCTGCCACTGGGCCGGGATCTCGAACGACTGCGAGCCGTCGCCGTGGGTGACCAGCTCGCCGTACTTGCGCTGGAACGAGGGCAGCGCGTAAAAGGACGTGATTATCTGCGCGTCGAAGCCGGCCATGATGACCGCGATACAGAAGAATGCCGACCAGAACGTCGCCGCTGGGTACTGCCTCGCGGCCTTCCAGAACCCGGTCTCGTGCTCGATTCTCGTCCTCACCTCCCGCGTGGCGATTTCCACACTGCCGCCATCTCGTTTCGAAGTGGCATCCCCGTGGATGCTCTTCTCATCTTGCTTCTCCGTCATGGTGGTCGGTGGCTTGTCGATTAGCTACTGGAGAGTAGGTCCGGGGAGTAAGACGGCATGGCTCAGAACTGGCATTTGCAATACAATACAGCCTCACCTCGCGCTTAAGTATGAGGCGCGATGCATGCCTCTCGGCTGTCTTTCTATACGCGGGTTAGCACAGGCCCGTATCTGACCATCCAGATCAGGTGGTGTTTCCATATCCGGCCCGGCAAGCGTGAGGGGTCTTATCGGCCTGAGAAGGGAAGATGGCACTTCCAAAAACAAGGGGCTGACAGGCAGGCGATGTGACGATAGTGCGCGGAGAAATGCAGGCTAACACGAATCCCACACCGGGGATCTCCTTGCCAATGTAACCATCCGTGTGGTATCGACAGGACCTGACTCTGACATTGCGGTATGCTGTTCACTTGTAACGTAACTCTTGGCGGAGATATTGTTGCTTTGTGTTCATTTCAAGAGAGCCCCTGGGGGTGTTGCCGGAGTAAGTGACAGCGCGCTAATGCCAGCCGAGCCTCGGGTATCGGGTCTGCATGCTCCAGGAACCATCAGCGCGAGTTTAGCAAAGTCCCAACGCTGAGGGAGGTATCGCGAGAGACGGTGAACACTGTCTCCACTAGGCCCCTCACTTATCGTGGCAGCACCTACCTGCCTGGGATAGTCATTCACAGAAACTGTTCTAGTTTATCGGCGTTGTGAAATCCAAGAGGGTCTGTCTCATCAACAGTCCACACAGCAGAGCGAAGCCCCCCAGCATCCAAGGTCAGTCACGAGGTGCCCTGAGGACGAAATATTGCGAATTCGGAAAAAATAATATTGAAGTCTAACGAGCCCCAGGCTCACAAAAGTTGCACCCGGCCTTGACTGTCGACCCTTGAGATCATGGCGGTCCCCAATTCATTGTTCGACTCTGGCTTGATCACGCCCGAGGCGCGGGCTGCTTTCCCCGAAGGATACAACGTTCGGCCGCTGCAGAGGGACGACTACGGAAGAGGTTTCTTCGAGTGCTTGAGCGTATTGACATATGTCGGCAACGTCAGCGAGGAGCGCTTCCTAGAGCGCTTCGACTGGATGGCAACTCAGGGCAAGGGAGTGCACTATTTCCTGGTGATTGAACATGAGGGCCGGATTGTGGGGACGGGGACGCTGATCGTGGAGAAGAAGTTGTAAGTCCAGGACACATGCAGCTTGAGAACCAATGCACCTGTAGAGACCGCCGTGCTAACCTGCGTCTGACTGCCCAGCATCCACGACCTCGGCACCGTCGCTCACGTGGAAGAGGTGTCGATCCGCAAGGAGTACCAGTCCAAAGGTCTAGGCTTGAAACTACTTAATGCTCTCTCATCGGTCGCGAAATCATTGGGCTGCTACAAGTCGAATCTGGGGTGTAGCGAGGCCAACGAGCCATTTTACGTCAAGTGTGGCTATGAGAAGGGCGGCAGAGTCATGTCGCAGTCGTATGAGGGCCCAAAGTCGGCATACGAGAGGGGTTGATAGACACGCGTATTCAGTGGCATTACAGGCCCGCACCTTCAGACCACAGAACCACCCCAACTCTAAGACTTCACTTATAGGTTTCTCAACCACGTTACATTTCTGCAGCCCAAAATCATGGATATCAGCTCTTCATAGTGAATTCAAGTCTTAAGCAGAGAATTGGAGTTTTAACCAATTTCAACACTGAGAAAACGGCGTGAAAAGATAAAGTCTTCTGTTCCTACGTCGAGTCTGTTAGTGCACATGCCGATTTCTTATAGGAGTGGTCCGAAAGCCGGGGAGTCCGCAGGTAAATGAGAGCCTGCATGCCCCGAGGACCGGGAACAGAGCTCCGAATCGTTCGGATTACCTACATCTCCAAATGCTCAGGACATTCCAGGGAAGTGGAACGTTACATTGAGTCTTCCGTGCGAGCAGCGCTCTGCATCCTCCTTATCCGGCCGTCGACTTGAAACCGGCACCGGCCGGCCTATTCCCTCTCAACCCCGGCGCGGTCTCCGCCTTTATAAACGCGTACCTACCAGCCTTGGTAATAGGAGCGCTCTGATTGCCGGACGAAGAGCCAAGACATAGCCCCTGGCAGGAGACAAGTCATTTTCTCACAATGGCACCACACGCCGACCTGGACGAGAATGAAGAGACCATCGTGCGCCTGCCGGCCCCCGAGCGGCCGCCCTTCTCGGTCTCACCCCCGCGCATCCTGATCATCGGCGGTGGCAACCGGGGAATCGTGTACTCAAAAGCCATCAAGAAGTCAACAAACGGCGTGATCGTGGGCGTGGTTGAGCCCGTCGCCGTCAAGCGACGTCATATCGGCCGCAAGTACATCTGGGGCTCAGGCAAACCGGCCGAGGGCCAGGAGTTCGAGACATGGACCGAGTATGTGCGATGGGAGAAGGAGCGCCGTGCCCGGGCTGCGGCCGGTGAGGACGGCGTTCCAGAGGGTGTTGATGCAGTCTTTATCTGCGTGCAGGACCGTAAGTAGACATCGTTCCTCTTCTTCAAGGGTCTCGGTCTTTTATATTGTGGAACTTGTCAAAAATGCCCCTTTCAGGATCCGTAGCAATGGTTAACACGTACTAGAGCTACACCGACAGGCTGTCCTGGACCTGAAGCCATTGGATTTGCACATCATGTGTGAGAAGCCGCTCGCACCGAACCTGAACGACTGCTTGGACATATACAGGACTCTCTTGCCTGAC
Source organism: Diaporthe longicolla (assembly GCA_000800745.1). Classification (NCBI taxonomy): domain Eukaryota; kingdom Fungi; phylum Ascomycota; class Sordariomycetes; order Diaporthales; family Diaporthaceae; genus Diaporthe; species Diaporthe longicolla. The sequence continues at coordinate 275,696 of JUJX01000046.1, forward strand.
GCATCACAAACGCCGTCAAAGCTCTTCTCCATCGGCCATGTTCTCCGCTACAGCCCCCATAACATGCTGTTGCGGAAGCTATTGGTCGAGGATAAGGTCATTGGTGAGGTCCAGGCTGTCAATCACACGGAGCCTGTGGGTTGGAACCATTTCACACATAGCTACGTGAGGTGAGTTTTGGGCAGAATAAAGTGACCATCCATTCATGGCCGGTTATACTGACACAAAGACTAGGGGAAATTGGCGAAAGGAGTCCACATCAGCACCATCTCTTCTGGCAAAGTCATGCCATGACATCGATTTATTATATTGGCTCCTGGCGGCCGGCCCTACCGGATCCTCAAAGCCAGCCCACGTGCCCAGAGATATTTCATCGTCCGGGTCTCTCCAGCACTTCATGCAGTCCCGAAAACCAGTGGAGGCGGGCACTGCAACAAACTGCATGTCCTGTGCATTCGAGCCGTCCTGCCAGTTCTCAGCCAAGAGGATCTACACCAGTCCTCAGCTCAAGAGCGAGAACCAGGACCGATGGGCCCGGATCGCCTGCCCGGAGATGGAGGAGTGCATCACCGAGGGCGGTCCCGCCGCCGGCCAGGAGGCGCTGCTCGCGAAGCTGGCAGAAGACTACGACTCCTCGGCCACATCTCCAGACGAGATCAGCAGCCGCAACTGGTTTGGCCGGTGCGTCTACGAGGCCGACAATGACGTGTGCGATAACCAGACCGTCACGCTCACCTGGGACGACGACCCGGTGGGACAGCCCGGGGATACGGAGCAAGGGGCGCTGGCTGGCAGGGGGAGCAAGACGGCAACGCTGCACATGGTGGCTTTCACGAAGAAGATCTGCCAGCGCTTCACCCACATCTATGGTGCGGATGGCGAGATAACTGCGGACAGCTCGTCCATCACGGTCGAGGACTTCAGGACCGGGGGCAGACAGGTGTTCTACCCGTATGTGCCCAAAGGAGGTGGGCATGGCGATGCGGATGAGGGACTCGCCCGCCAGTTCGTGTTGGCAGTCGACAAGGTGAAGAATCATGGCTGGGATATTGCGCGTGCACAGAAGGAGTACATGGGCTGTTCCTTGGAGGATGTGATCATGAGCCACAGCATGGTGTTTGCGGCTGAGGACGCGAGGAAAGGCAGGACTGTGGTGGAATTCCCCAAGTGGTGGGAGGACAATGTTGTCGGAAGGCTATGAGTGCAGTCTGCAAGTCAGCTTCTTGCCATCATGAATACCAAAACCATAAATGCACTGCCAGAGAATGATTGAGGCCGATTATGCGTCAAGCACATCGACTCTAAGTAGTGCTGAGTTCACTGGATCTGCTGTTAAAACTGCATGTTTTTCTAATACTTTCCCAAGTGGAACCAGACACCAACAATGCACCAAAGCTGCTCAGCAGCTCTTTATGGCGCATTGTCAAAGTTTTCATCCCAAAAATGGAAGCCCTGGGACCCGGCTCAGAAGGGATGTGGATTGAACGTCAACCTGTCAGCCCTGTCAGTCTGATATCAATTGATTTGAACCACGGCCCGAGATGCACACGGACGCCGTGTGGACTTTTCAGAGATCCGTCTTCAGACCGTCTTGTTTAAATTGTTGTCTTTCAGCAGAACCCGGTAATGATGCAGAGGAGAGGTCAATATCCTAGTGGCTGCAGAGCTCTAACAGGGGCTGCGATTCTTGACAGATCGAGGTCGCTCTGGCTTCCCTATCCGGGGGAAGGTCTGCAGTGCATCCTGGACGGATGCACTGAGTGATGCTCTATGCCCCGTTCACTGGCAGACTGGCCGTTGATGTTTCAAACTTAGTGGCCGGATCTGGGGCGCTGAGTAGCGGTTCACACACCTCTTCTTGGACAATGTCAAGGCCAGTCCGTCATTGCTTACCCAGGCAGACAAGCACGCGGAGCACTACGTACCCTTGGATCCATTTGCACGTACCTTTGTATTCATATTTGCCCGAGTAACCCGACAGCTCATTGGGTGAGGTTCCCGGGGCACATCTCTTCCTACTGTGGTACAGGTGCGGGCTGGCGGCAGCCCAGTACAGATGACGGTTCTGCAGGGCAACGTTGGGAACCTTTGACCAACTTGGTTAGCCTCCTGTCAAACCATGGGTAATCCACGAATTGGAATGAAAACTGAAGGAGATCTGCCTACTGCACAACTCTGTTCCACGGCATGTGCAGGTAAATCAGACCGCTGGGAAACGATCTTGCCAAGTCATCTTGCTTTTTCTGCACTGAGGATATCTCTCAACTTCAACTTCAACAGTCCAGTCTTTACTGCTATTGCCTCTTGTGAATGTGGCAGATGGCCAAGTACTTAAGGCAGCTTCCGCCCCCGGGGGTCTTTGATGTCAGCTTCGACTTCAAGTTTTGACATTACGGGTCCCTCAACACCATTTCTATCTTGCGCATTGGACTGAGATTCTGAGCATGTCCCTCCGCAGCCCAGCTCAGATTCAAGAGCATCTTGAAGTCACCACCGTGGCTCAAATGCAGACAGCCGGCATGCCCCCTCTCTCTGTTTCCAGCAGCATCTGGAAGCACCTTTCTTGTCGCAACACCGCAACCCTAGCACACCAGGGAGCTCAAACCACGGTTGAAACTCAGGTGCCGGTGAGTAATTGTAGTGTCCCCAGGGTCTTGCCTTACTGACTATGTTCTGCACAGTCCCCGGCGTGGAGCCTTGAGGCTCTCTTTCCTACGCTCGTCCTGGATCTTGACTTGAACTTTGATCACACCAAGCTTCAGAGCCAAGAGGTTCGACAAAGTTCGGCCACGAGTGCGAGGGACTCTCCAGGAGACGATCGGCCTGTTGATTCAGGTCACTCCATGCCTGCCAAACATATGTGTGCTACTGAAGGCGCGGCAACATCACGTTCGCAAACTTCATCACCGTCATGTATCTCGGACGCAGCTCGGCAGACCCAAGTGCATGAAGTCGGCAACGTCATCCACCGCTTGATGCCACCTGACAGAATTATCTATTTCAACATAGATAGAGACAGCTTCAGGCTCGGCGGGGTCTCTGACTCAGTGACCGGTGTCGTCGTCACTTCTGCAGAGTTGATAGCATCGTATCTCCAAGAGCAAGGCTTGGGGATCAATTTTGCCCACAGGTCGAGCTCCGACCCTCCTGCTGTCTTCGAAATACGCTACGACCCAAGTCTTGAACCAAAGACTCTAGCTAAATCCTTCTTTCCTAGTGATTCGCGAACGGATTGGGAACTGGGCATCTCGAAGACCGTGGTCACCTCGCGAGACAACCTCGACTTCCTGCCTAATATCCTCGCCCACGAGTTCTCGCACATACTGGGCCTGCGCCACTGGAACGCGCGCACCCACGAGGTCACTGAACCGTCATTTCAATGGCCAAATACCGAGAGGGATTGCCAATGGTCTGTTATGATCACTAACGCTCATCCTTCGAAAATGCGGTTCTCTGAGGAGGATCTTCGAGTCATCCGAGAGATGTATTCGTATGCAAATGGGGATGTGATTGCAGGCAGGGAGATCATTGATGTTTACGTATAGAACGGACCTATCACTGTGCTCACCTACAGGACACATCTTCTCTTGGTCCTCATAAGGACAGATAGTGGAGGAAATCAAATGAAACTAGTTCATAGAACGGGTCTATTCTCTTTGAAGCCCGGTATGACCGTGATATCCCTTCTCTTCGTCTTCTTTGTCGTCGCCGGTGGGTATCAAGAGCGCAGCACAAGTCTGATACGAGAGCATCGTCTGAGCAAGCACTGAAATACAACAGGAGTCAAACATACATGGTGACATGGCTGTTTCAAGTTGTCATTTGCTCGATTCAGATCACGATATGGAGAGGCCCAAGCCTGGATGGGGAGCTTGTACATATCACTGACTGAAAGACTGGAGCCCACCAATCCATGCTTGAAGGCTCAACCAAGCACGAGCCGGTAAGGGCGGTTGTTGGGGGGGGGGCAATGAATATATAATAAACTAGCAAGTTGTGAGAATATGTACAGTCTTTTTCAAATTCCGCCATGGACACAACAGTTGGCCCAGGATGATCTTCCTCACACCCCTAAACCGCTAACGCCGCCTCCGCCTCCCCAGCCTTAGCAACAATAACATCCCTCTCCCGCGCCGTATAAACCCCAGCCTTGACAAACGCATCCGCAGTAGACCCCACAACATCCACAAAATCCCCATGCGACGCAAACGGCGCCTGATCCCAAACAACATCCAAAAAGGTCGGCCCGTCACTACCCGGGGACGCAATCCCCGAAACAGGCACATCATAATTCGGCAGCCCATCATTCCTCTTCCGGTTCGCGACCCCCGTGTCCACGGACCCAAAGACCACCTCCGGCTCGACGCGGCGAAAGTACGACGACACGGGCTGCGAGTCGCTGATGTAGTAAGGCCGCACGGTCAGGTTCCCCGCTGTTTTGGTGCTGGTGGTGAAGAGCGGGTCGCCGGCGGCGTTGCGGCTGGTCTCAACGACGGCCGCGTGGGAGTAGTCGCCGTCGAGCTTGAGGCCCTTGTACAGCGAGAGCTGCCAGAAGGTGTCGTTGCTGCCGCGCGGGGTGCCGAGGGTCTGCAGCAGCACGGGGCCCCACATGATGGCCTGGGTGTCGGGGCGGTCGAGGGCGCGCTCGGTGCGGATCGTGAAGGGCATCTTGACCTCGATCACGTCGCCCGAGGCCCAGGTCCGGCTGAGGGTGAGGTAGGTGCCGGGCTGCGCGGCTTCGGCTCCCTGGGCGGCTTCGCCGTTGATGGTCACCTGGAAGCCCTTGCGGACCCATGCGGGCACGCGGAGCTTGATGTCCAGTGGGCCTTGGCCGGTCACGGTCAGCTTGGTGGCTCCCTCGCGTGGGAATGCGGTCTCCTGCTCGACTGTGAAGCCCTTCTCTTCCCAGGTGAGTGTCGACGGGATGAATAGGTTGACCCAGAGGGCGGACCCGTCCGCTGAGCGCAGGTAGACCGTCTCTTGGTACTTGGTGTGGCTCTCCATGCCCGTCCCACCGCAGCACGTTCCAGTGTTGCCAAAGTCGCGCGGCGTGCCGGGGCTGAGTGGCTGGAAGTATGTGAGCAGAGGGTCATCGCCACTGTCTGTATCGTCACGAGATCCTGTAATCATGTTGAACAGGCCGCGCTCGTAGTTGTCCATGTAAGTCGCATTGTGCTCGTGCAGGAACAGGTTGCGCGCCAGCTTGAGCAGGTTGTATGTCGTGCACGTCTCGGCGCCATCCGAGGCAATAGCGTTGGCGATGTTGTCCCGGTTCTGGAACAGCTCGGCGTTGGTGTCGGAACCGGGGTAGCTCCCACCTGTACCGCCGCTCGCGAACCCACGATGGGGCTCTACCCAGCCGTAGAAATTCTTGGCCGCTGCGAAGTACTCATCACCACCGCCTTGCTCGAAGACCCTCAGATACCCGATGAACTGCGGGACATGCGTGTTAGCATGCAGGCGCTGCTTTCGGCGACGGCCCGGGATCTTGTCAGCTGGCACAACTAGGATGTCCCGGTTCTCCACGGCGGCACCGAACAGCGACTCCCGGTTGTCGAAGGCTTTGGCGGTCTGCAGGTGACGCTCGTCGCCGGTGATCTGGTAGATCTCTGGGAAGACCTCGTTGGCTCCACCAAACTCGCCGCCGATGTACAAATCCCACATGTAGTTCAGGTCGTCCCTGGTCAGATTTCCCTTGTAGCCAGGTTGGTTCTTGTCGCCGATGGTCAGGGCGAGGTACGCCCAGTCGGCCATCTTCTCCACGACCTGGAGGGCCCGAGTGTTGTTGGTGTTGTAGTAAGCGTCCAACAGCCCCCGAATGATCTTATGCTGAGTGTACCAAGGCGCCCAAGTATTCGTGCTGAGGTTGCCTCCGTAGACAGCCCAACGAGGTGGACCAAGCCTGAGCACAGTATCTTCTGGGAGTGCACCCAGGTAACCGGCATAGGTAGGAATCCATTGTGCATCCGGACCTGAGCCCGCGGTGCCATTCAGCCGGGCTGTGATGGCGCTCTGGCAAGCGGCCAACTCGTCCACCATCCAGTCGAGCTTCGTCTTGTATAATTCCTCACCATTCTCGGCGTACGCTTGGGAGAGCGCGGTCATGTAGTGACCAGTCCAATGCCCACTGAGGAGACCACCGTCCTCCCATCCTCCCGGAGGAGAGACGCTGCTTGGGTTGGGCCGACCAGCTTGATTGTTGAACAATACCATGAACTTGCGCTCGTCGTATGACTCCAGGAAGCCCTTGATGCGGTCACGCTTCTCCTGCATGAGGCCATTCCCAAGCTTTACCTGGTCGAGGCGGAAAGGCCGGACTGGCGCAGTTCCTCCAGGACCGAGGTCTGCTGGGACGTCAGCTAAGACGCCCATGGTGATTGTGCCATTGCCGACGAGTGCAGCAGTCCCCAGGACGAATGCCTTGAGGAGCCGGCGCGGGCTGGACAAAACTTCTTGAAGCCGTGCCATGGAAACTCTCTCCAACTGGCAATACAGCGTGAATCAGCAACATTGACAAAAGGACTGTTAGCAACTAGGCGGACCAAACATACATATGGCCTCAGCACTTCAGTAATAGTTGTGCTTGAGTAGAGTTGTTCCCAGCAGAGACTCTTCCTTGCCCATCCGGAAGTCCCAATGGTGTTGTAGAGCTCGTGGAGTCGCGGGGGCATTACTGCACCCGCAACGACAGACATGATTCATACCATCTTATAGTATAGGGCATATCTCGTGTTTAATTGCTGGTGTTGGCCTGATAAGGAAGGTGTCTTTGTTGCCGGCTGAGCGATATGAGAGATCGCTGCCCCTCTTGCCACCCCTGCGGTGCCAATTACCCCGACTGCGTGGACGGATCAACGACCTGATTCCGAGGTCGTGCTCTCCGCCGCTGTAACGTTGTTAAGCCCACCAACCACAAGGATCACCGCGGTGGCCGGCACCTAGATCTAGTAAGGCTGCTCGACCCCAAGGTGGGTGCGTATCCAGTGTTGTATAAACCTAAGTCGTCTGATTCGTACGCTAACAATGTCTCTATCCGTGGATGCTAGCGGATCGGAGTCTGAACTGACTACACGTATATGCACGTCTCGCATTCCGGCTCGGCAGGGGTTGGAAGCCGGCCGCATAGAGCCGACGGGTCTTGGGCGGGTGCAACGAGTTCGAGTATCAGGCGTTGTCTTGACTGCTCAGAAAGCACAAATTCAAACGAGATCAGATATAGTTGATTGTACGAGCATCGTCGTGAGGCCAGACGCAAAGACGACGTCGCTGAGGGTATGACTGCGACGGGGCGTGCTGTGAGTCCAACTTGTCTTGGTTGTAAGTGCAAGAACGAGAAGCACACGAGTCGCAGCTCGGTCTTACCCCAGCTTGGGGCTGTTGGAGCTTGAACCCGTCCGGTACGGAAGGTACTGCAACCTTCCTTCCTCCTACTGCAATATCTGCCCACACCACATTGAGCAAGGCCTCAACAAATATGGTCTGGTTGGCCAGTGCTGGATTTTTCGTATCATACATTCTCCAAAACTCTCTGGTGAGCCTGGGCCAGGTGGGAAAGACGCCGAGCATAATACATCCTGAATAAGCTCCCACCCGGCCCGGCCCACCAAAGACAAGCCTCAGGTGCTCCGCTCCGCCCGCCGGCCGCGGCCCGCCCGGTAGCTTCAACATCAACCCAGAGCTCGCAGCCCACCTTTGGCACCACCCACCCAAGCCACCCGTCGCAAAAGCAAATGAACCGCCTGCTGTCCCGCTGCAGCCCACTGCTCCGCTCACTCAACCACTGCACACCTGTTTCCTACCGAGCCACAGCCAGGATGGACTACTCGAGCGTCCCCACGCCGGAGCGGTGCTACGCCGATTTCTGTCTTGTCCCGGTGCGTTGACACAACGCCCCCCCCCCATCTCTGACTGTGCATCACACAACAACACATGACTGACAGCCCACAGGTCGGCACGGGCGAGCTGTCGGTCGCCAAGGAGGTCGCCGAGGTGCAGAAGCTGCTCAAGGCGTCCGGCCTGACCTACACGATGCACTCGGCCGGCACGACGGTCGAGGGCAGCTGGGACGAGGTCATGAAGGTCATCGGCCAGGCCCACTCCGTGGTCCACAAGGTCGGTCCCCAGCGCATCCAGACCTCCATGCGGGTCGGGACAAGGTGAGTGTTGGGGGTCTTCGGGAGAGGCCACAAAACCTAGAGAGCTAACATGGGCCACAGGACGGACAAGAAGCAGACTGCTGCTGACAAGGTCAAGAGGGTGGAGGATCTGTTGGCCGAGCAGAAATAGGTTGTCTTTTGGGTTGGGCCCCGCTTCCGGCCGATATGCTTCGCTGGCTGGGAGGCCTTGGAGACGCACGAGACCTGAGTAGCTATGGTCATGAGCACGTGGTTGAGAGTGGTCGTGTGGTCATGTCAAAGATATCCGAAGGCATAGCCTCATAGACTATCAAAACACCGAGATCATGTTGCTCTAATCACTGGTCACCAGCTCTGCTCGGGTGTCCAACCACGGCATCGTCCCGAATCTCCTTTGGAATAACCAGTCTCCTATGGTACATCTTCCTATGACATACCCTCTCATAGGATGCCCTCCTAGGGGACATCCTCACATCCTCCTACCAAAGGTGATCATATTCTGCTATGGCGTGTTAACATCTGAAGGTATGGCGGTGGTCGGTGACAAGTATATGTGATTATGTACTTAGGCAGGTAAGACTGAGACAGTCCTGCGACACAGACCGGAGTTAGGTCGACCGACCGACCCTCAAAACGACTCCAATATATATCAATACACCGGCACTAAGCCTACATGGTCTGCAATAACTTTTTGGGTCAAGCCCATAATTCACAGGGCCAACTCTGACCCGTGCCGCCCACCATCGTACAGCAGTGTTCTTCAGCGGAACAGAAGACACCCCGGGGCGCGCTAGCCCCGCGTGGTCATCTTCTTCTGCTGCTTCCTCAGCTCCTTCTCGCGCTCCCTCTCGAGGTACTTCTTCTGGCCCTTGGCGTCCAGCTGCGACAGCTCCTGGTCGCGCTTGGCCTTCCGGGCCTTCTCGCGCTCAAAGTTGCGCTCCTCGCTCTTCTCCTCCAGGGACGCCTTCTGGATCTGCTTGGCCACATCCTCGCGCACGCTCTTGACCTTCTTGAGGACCTCGGGCCGGAAGTGGGCCTCCTTGACCAGCTGGTCGGTGATGCGGATGAAGTACTGGAAGATCGGCAGGAGAGGCTCGTAGTTGTTGTCCGAAGGGAGGCGGTACTTGAGGAAGATGCGCTTGCGAGGCTGGGTCTCGTCGAGGCTGTGCGAGTGTTTAGCATTTTACGATGGTCTCAATTTGGTTGAATCGGGCAGTTACTCACGTCTTGGGCTTATCGACAGGTTGATCGGAAACAATCAGGTACTCGAAAAGGTCACCGGCAGACTCGACGGCCTTGGCAAGTTCGTTGGTAAGCAGGACCTTGGTGATCTCGGCGCTCTCGCTCATGACAGTCGACCAGATAGGCAGCTTGGCGTTGTCCTTGGTGAAGGTCAGGGACACATCGAAACGCTCATCGCGGACCTGCTTCATGCGCTCCTTGTTGACAACAGCCCAGACAAATCCATCATAGGTGCTCTTGGTGTTCTGGGTCCTCAGCTCGGCGACACCAGGGACGCCTGGCACTGTCAGGGCCTCCTTGCCATCGAATGGGTAGATCGCCGCCTCCACGGTATCCTGGGGGGCGGGGAAGCTGTCGAAGAAGAGGCCCAGGCCCCACTCAGCGACCGTCATGAGCGGGTTGAATCGGCGGACGAGGCTAAGCTTCGCGTCCATGAAAGCGATGTTCTGACGGCCCGTGGCGTACGTGGCGAACTCGAACAGAGACTTCTCCCTGAGGGCCTTCTCAGGCTCCGCAAGGTCGGCCACGAGGAGATCGGTCTCGCCATCGCCGCCGCTGGTCGGGGTGGTGCCGAAGCCGACAAGCGCGAACTCAGAAGCCAATGTCTTGGAGTGCGCCTTGATCCACTTCTTGGCCTTGCTTCGGTTCAAGCGCGAGCCAACGACATGCAGGGTGAAGATGAAGACGATACAGGCAAGGATAATGCCCTCGGCGCGGAAGTCGGCCAGAGTGTAGCGCTCATCGAGACGGTACCATTTCGTGTAGGGAGGGGTAGTCGGGGCAGCAGCAGCGTCTCCAGCCAGGTTCGCACCGCCCAGCGGCGTGGTGAATGCGGGCGAGGGGTCTGCAGCCTCAGCAAAGTCGGCGAAGTCTGCCGGGAAGCTCGAGGTCAGCGTGGCTCGGTTGGGTTCAATTGATTGCGGGTGCGCGTACCTGAGTCAGCGGAGGGAATTGGCGAAGCTGAGGACTTGCTGCCTCCCCCGAGGAGGTCCTTGAGAAGGTTGGCCATGGTTGGTGTCTCGCGACCAGGAAGCAATGTCTGCGAGATGGGGTCGTCGGGGTGAAGAGGCGACGTTGTTGGAAAATCCTACGAGCTCCCCGAGCACATTGAAGCTCGGCTTGGCAGCAAGCGCAGCTCCACCCCAAGGTTTGGGGTAGCCCGCCAATGGTGTCACCTGCACGGACTGGGGTATGTCTTACCTAATTGGGGCCTCGGGCAGTTGCCCTGCCAACATCTTGGCGGCATATTTACTTCGGCTGCGTCACTGCAGAACCTCACTGATGAATCCAATCCAGCCGGCTCGCCTCCACGTGGACCCATTGCGACGCCTCACACGCCTAGATTCAACGCCTCCATTCCAACCAGCTCGAAACTGCACAGCAGATGACACCATGTCACAAAGAACCTCTGTCCGAACATATGGCAAACGGGCCAGGAAGCCTCAGCCGGGAAAGGCTTTGGCGGAACTGGACGTGAACGTCTCCATGAGCACAACCACCTCCAAGAGCACAGTGTCAGATGACACAGTAACCAAGATCACAAAAAGGCTCAAAGATGTTACGATTCACGATAAACAGACAACTAAGTCGTTGGCTAAGCCCAAGGCCGCGCCGCCAGCACCTGGACCAGAGCCACTGCCACTGCCACCACAGACTCCCAGGAGACTACACCAGCTGGAGAAACCAAGCCTGATCCTTACACCGCTTGACGACCAGGAAGACTCCAACATCTTGACATGGGAGGATGTTTGCCCCTTTGGAGACCGGATCGAGAAGATCGCGGAGGCATCTTATGCGGAAGTCTACCGGATCACAAACGACCGAGGAACCAGCATCATCAAGGTCATACGCCTAGAGTCGCCAATCAAGCCGCAGACGAAAGCTCAGCAGAAGTCCGGTCTTGTCGACGAGGAGCCCCACAGTGAGGATGATCTCGCCGGAGAGCTGCAGATCTCGGAACTGCTGGCGGACATTCCAGGGTTCGTCATCTACAAGGAGAAATACACCGTGCAGGGCAAGACCACACCAGCGCTCTTGGAGACACACCAGACCTTCCACAAGAAGATGAAGCGGAAGGATCCAGGACGCTTACAATTCTACCCCTCCCCAAGCCGATACCTCAACGAGACCAAGTTCCTCGTGGTGGAGCTGGGTGATGCAGGAACAGCACTCGAAGATCTAGAGATACAATCTGTCGACCAAATATGGGACATCTTCCTGAATGTCGCTGTCGCATTGGCTAGAGCGGAAAATCTTGTGAGGTTCGAGGTGAGATGGGCTCTGTGGTGCCCCACAAGTCGTGTGTTTTACTAACATGCGAGTGGTCAGCATCGGGATCTGCACGAGGGAAACGTGTGCGTGCGTGGAGTCAGGAGTCCGGAGGCCAAGACAGACCGATCCCCACGCCGCTTTGGATACTCGGGCCTGGACGTGACAATACTGGACTACGGCCTGTCGCGAGCAGAAAACGTCGAGGATATTTCAGCACGACCGATCGCCCAGGACCTGGAGAAGGACCTGAGTCTCTTCACCAGCACCCACGCCCCGCAGTGCAAGGTGTACCGGCAGATGCGGTCATACGTGCTGAAAGGCGATCGCATCTGCCTCCCGCCGAAAGCGCACGACAAGCCCTACGAGAAGGGCGTCAACGGGCGCGTGTCATGGAAGCAGCACCATGCATATACCAACGTTCTCTGGCTGGCATATCTGTACGAGTACCTGGTCAAGAATTTCAAGGGCGGCAAGAAGGAGCTGGCCGTCTTCAGGCGAGAGTCGCACGAGTTCTGGACACATCTCAACCCCGACGCGCCCCTAGAGATACTGTCATTCTCCAGCGCAGAGGACGTTGTCGAGTTCGCAGTCGAGGCAGGTTGGATAGAAGAAGACCAACTCGTCGGTCCCAACGGTGACACCAGCTTCTCTCATATCGGTGACGAGAGCATAATAGAGATACGGTCGTCCCGGAGAGACGAGGTGAGTCTTAGAAGGTCACCGAGACGGCGTGTACAGCCTCCTGTGGAGTAAGGCTGTGCTCGCCTGGGACATCCTCGGCCAAGCTCGAAGAGCATGTTGAATATGTTTATCACTGATGACGATCATGACTCATGGTGGCGATAAGGGGGTAACTTCTTATTTTTTGGGCTCTGCATATTGATACCAGCGGCATAGATCATTCAGGCAGGCAGCGAACAGTACTAGTTGGGCTTTGCCGTAATCAAAGGCTTTTAATTGACCTTGTGGCCTGGAAATAAACTGGCACAGTCTGCGTCATGAGGCTGAGCTAGGAGCTTCAGTTGGCACAAGACAACCGTGGAAGTGCAATCAAAATGCTGCCTTCACAGTCATTGTGGCATTGGGCTCATAGCAGGTTGCCCCGTAGGAGGCTGTCCCATTGGGGGGTGCCCATTCGAAGATTCCCACCCAGGACAAGGCCTGTAGAGAACCTCCGTCGGTCAATCAGGAAACCTGCCTGTGTCTTCCTCGATACCTGACGTGCTTCTTCTGGAATGACTGACTGCTCAATTGTTTCTAGAGAGCCACTGGAGATGGCGTTACAGGCAAAGGAAATGAGATCAGGTTTATACCCACAAAAACAGAGGCAACACCCAAGCCCTGTAGAATAACCCCCAATAGGACAACCTCCTTAATCCTACAAGAGAACCTCCTACAAGACAACAAGACAACCTCCTACAAGACCACCTCATACAAGACCACCACCTATAAGATAACCTGGTATAAGATAATCTCCTATATAATAACGATGCCCTCCTATAAGATACCTAGTCCAGGTATACCCTCTGCTTTTATAGGTATGAATATCCGATCTTAAGGAAATACCGCTCTATGGCGCAATCATGGACGAGGCAAGTCCCGGTGCACCACACATTGCAGCTAGGGAACCTCAAATCAGGCCGGAGCAGCACCGGATCTAAAAAAGAAAAAAAAAAGGGAAAAGAAAACACCACACAATGGAGGATTCACATGGAATCCGAGGCTATTTACAAACAGTAGTACAGTAGTATTTGGTTCTATGTATTGTGCCCTCGTTACACGAAGTTCCTGCAGTAGATGCGAGATTTGAAGGCACCCCTGCCTGGATTGCTGGCTCAGTGCTGCTCAATGCTCTGCCTAGAGCACACAGCCCGAACTGTCAATTAGCGATTTAGGTGCACCTCCCATCGACTGCTTTGAAGGATCCAACTAAGGGCTTCCAAAAATTCGTGCTCTTCTTCGCTCATCTTGCCGCACTCCGCCGTCAACTCTCACATCGATTCGGCTTGTCCGACATCCCAGTGCGCCATCATCTCACGCGTCCAGTCCGCTGGCTTTAGACCGGGTTCCCTCACCTCAACACGTTTGCGCAAGCCTTTCATCTTCACGAAATCCCATACAGTCTTCCCCTTGGAGTCTAAACGGGACCCCTTTTTGGCCCATACCTCAAGGATCCGTGAGAGTTCGGGTCCGTCCGCCTCTGTCAGCTGCTCAAGGAAACCGGGTGAGGTGTAGGAGTAAGGCCTCAACCTGAAGTAAGACTTCACTGATGGAAAGTTTTCCTGACTCCACCTTCTATCGCGGTGATGCCAGAACGCCAAGGGTTGACCATTGTAAGTAATGCCTTTCCTGCTTGCAAAGACATTGTGACGCGAACCTTTGACAGTCCGAGACCTCACCAGCACAAGAGTTGAGACTTTCGCGCGTGTAGCAGCGTCCAGCATAGCAGTGATGTGATGGCAAGCGACCCTTTGCTCCAACTTGGCCCCGAAGGTCTCTGGGGCGTTTTCAAAGTGAAAGTGCCTTCCGCACTCATATCCCTCGATGAAGACGTCATGCATCGGGCTGATGTAGAGCGCGCCTTTTGATAGCTCTGACTTCTTGATTTTGGCGACAGAATCTGCTCCCAAACTGCGCAGTTCTTCCTCCACGTACTCGTCCCAGTGGTCCTCCAGGTCGACAGTATACTCCATCTCCTTGAGAGTGATCCTTTGGCGCTCTTCCTCCTGTAGGCGTGGGGAACATGCCAACTCAGCATCATATTTGCGCGGACCATGACTGTACGCCCCGCCATGCACACCAAACCCAACCATGTATCGTTCAAGTGCAAAATCAGATCGAATGAATTCGTCGGTGTAACCGTGGATCTTACCGTCCACGGCCCTCTTGATGCCCTTAATCCGGGGCCACTGCTTCAGTTTGTCCAGAGATTCGATCTGGCTGTCGCTCAGACCAGGAACAGCATAAACGTCGAGTTTCACGTTGTAGAAGGCTGTGGCGCAGGCGCGGGACTCATAGTTGACAAGCAGAAGCGGGCTGATGGATTGCTTGAAAGGGACGACACGAAGCTGGTAGACAATGATGCGTCGGTCCGGGCGTGCCTCAAGGAGGGCTTGCTCCCAGACCTTGAGCCGCAGCTCCTTGGGAAGGTCGAGAAAACGGTGGAATGTTTTTGCTTTTTGTTTTCTCAGTCTCAATGACCGTTCTCTGTCGAACAAGATGAAGTGCGGTACTTACGTGTGCGTGGTTTTGGCTTCTTGCCTTTTGCATTCTTGGCTTTGGCCCACTTGGCCCTGGCCCTCTTGGCTTTGACCTTCTTGGTCTCTGGCTTGTTGCCTTTCGCCATCACAACTTGACGAATTCAGGTGGCTGTGGCGATTGACGGCAGCCTCGATTGCTTGGACGGTTATGTCACTGGTGATTGTGTGGCTTGCGTGCGTTCTTCTTGCGTCGAAACAGACGCTTGCTGCTTGTTGTGTGTAGGACGGGAGAGGGAGAAGGGTTGGTTTTTGGGCAGATGCTCAAGATGGTGACCAAAGTTGAGTTTGATTGTCGACTTGCAGCCTTGAGCTCTGAAGGCAACGAGATTTTGGGCGTGGGGTTTGAAATTTGAGGTGGCAGCTGCCCAGGTGAGGGGGGGAACCAAACAAACGATTGGGCCCTGTGTAGTGCAGCTATTGGAAGGTGACTAGAAGTGACTTTCGCTGTGTCGAGTCTGCCTTGGGTCAGGATCAGCTCAGCAGTTCCAAAGGCCTTTACCTGGAGATCGGATTCGCACCCACAAAAACGGACGCTACACCCAAGCCCTATGGGACAACCTCCTACAGGGCAACCTCCTACAGAACAACCTCCTAAACCCTACGAGATAACCTCCCAAGTAATCGCCTCCTATAACATAGCCTCCTTTGAGATGACTTCCTACAGGGGAACCTCATTAAAAATAAGATCCTATAGGATACCCTCCCACAAGGTATCTGGTCCAGGTGTACCCTCTGATTTTGCGGGTCCGAATATCCCAATCTCTGAATTTAATGTAGCTGAATACTTCTGTAGTTCAGACTTAAGTGAAAACTTACAAACACCCTCTTCGGCCACTCTCCTCCATTCAACCTCCCCACAAGCAGCACCCATGGAACATAGGAAACTCGTCCCCCACTGTAGAGATGATGACTCACATATACCAAATGATCTTTCAGTCTTTTTTTCCTTGATCAATTACGAGCAACGTGCCGTTATGATTTGCCTAGACGGACTCGGTACTGCACTCGTATCCCCTCTGGGCAGCACCCTGAGATGTCCGCCTTCTATCTCAATGCGATCATTTCTTCTTATTGGCACCATAACTCATAGCACTCTAGAATCTTCCAGCACCTTCTTTGGCTGACTGCGGCTCGTGTGCAGTTCAGCTGCTGGCGCATCTTCAATGGACAACTGGATCGGTATTAATGCCAAGTATTCTATGTGGCAACACCACTCACTCATCCAATTGAGACACAGAGTATGAGACGCGCCGTGTTGGCTTTCCATTATGTTATGAGTTGTTGTGAAAAGGTGCTCGCCACTGGCAGCAGCCAAAGATCGCAGGTAAGTTGAAACCTCCCCGGCTGTTGATGCAAGCGCCTAGGTTCTCCTGCCATCAATTGCCTCACTCATCACCTCTTGCGCTCGTTCACTAATTTCCATTCATCAGGTTCAGGTTTATCGTGGTGATTTGTGGTTCACATGAGCTACGTCAAATTTCAAAGATCTCTGCTTGATTTTGGTGGCTCGACAGTCGCACATCTCAGCTCAGCTCATGTTTATGACCGGTGGACATGTGGGAAGGGCCGGTCCGTATGGATACACCAATTCGTCTCGTCCCATGTCTTCAAGATCTTGTCCGATTCAAGAACGGAGAGCCGCATGGGTCGACCCTAGCACTCGGGGAAGAGACGGTGTTCAGCCCGAAACAGAGGGTGTACCATGTCTCCTTGTGCTCACGGCCAGGACCGCGTCTGATTTATTACCGGCACCCAAGGCATCCCAGTACAAATTTTGGAAGAGCAAGAGGAGCCTCCTCAAAGTTTTCATTTGGAATCACTCCCAATACAAAACGCTGGGCTTACGAAGCCTCCGGGTCGTTGCTTTTCTTCCAGCGATATCCCCCTGTGGGAGACACCGAGCAGGCCAAGGGGAACGCTAGCGTTTGAAATCCTCCGTGTGGGAGACAATTATGCCGTCCGTCAACAAGGTTTCCGACATCCAGTCAATTCGTGGGACTGCTCGGCGCCTTCCGAGATTCGAGAAAGATGGCATGCATTTGCGAACATGAGAGCTTAAACTTAAGCTTGTGTGGGCTTGGCATTTCAGTTGGGCCCCCACCATGCCGCCGAACACATGTGGCCAGGGTGGCCAAGCAACTCCGGTTCGTCTTCAACTCTGGTGTCAGAGCTGCGATTTAATTATTTCCTTGTTTTTTGTGAAAATTGGTGCCCAATCCCATGTGCTGAAGGGCTTTGCTTCTTCTCCAGCTGGTCGGTAATCTTTGCCAGCCCCTGCGTTGCGGAAAACCTCATTTGCTGACAACTGTCGTCATTATTCTGACATATGCAGCAGCAATTCATTTAGCCGCCTTCGAGGCACATGTCCACGCGTCCTCCAAGTGGTTGGAGCATGTGATTCCGTGTGGTTGGTGTGATCCGTGTCACAGGGAGCTTCCATCCACCTCTTAAGAGCTTCGGCATGGCATTGTTTCGAATATGGAATTCTCAGGCACACATTCCCGCTCACCCCTGAACCCGGCACCGGTTTTCTGAGCGGGATGCCTGCAAACAACTTCTTGTTCCCCCGGAGGCTGGTCCATCAACTTACTCGATTAGTCTTTGCATCTCTCACAGTAACCGTCGTACAAGTCTATCTCCGATGTGTCAACCAAGCCAAGACTTAAGATCTTCAGGTCTCACGGCCGTGTCACGGACGAATTTCATCTCTTCGCCCCCGAACCACTGGCCAGGTGGCCTGATAGACAACACAAGGGTGGGAGAGAAAGATCAGCAACATTAGACGAGGGGCCAATCATGCCATAATGGGAGAGCCACGGAGGACCTTTCCGCTAGCAGCTGCTAAGCCAAGCTTTCGCGAGGGACGTGCAAGGAGACGGGTACTCTCTGATACGGACTCTCGCCTTCATGGCTCGATCTAGCACGCGTCGAAGCGCGGACAAGATTTTCCTTGGATTGAAGTTCGCTGTCGGTCTGCAAGATGGCTGCGACACCGCATGGATCCAGCCTGCAATCTGCCAGGAACACAGTGACACCGAATCTTATGGGATGTTTCTAGACGTTCGAACGATGTTTGCCTCCTCGAGATGGCATATATTCCCACGTCAGCCCCAGGAAGGACTTGGTCTTCCAGCTTTTTCGGTGATTCGACTTTTGACTTCACCTGCCGGTGTCTCATTCGACTGTCCTTTTCGTTCCTCAGCTACACTCCTTTTCGCCAGCAAGACGCAAGATGTGCAGACCATCATTATGGCTGCTCCTCGGGGCTTTCTCGAGTCTGGGGTCCTCTGTGTGTCCCATGATGGATGGGAACAGTGACCCAGCTACGCTACGCGCAAGACAAGACCAGTCAGCACCTCCGGGCGGGAACGCAGAATTTCTGGAGCAGTTCTCAGTCGACGACACAGGGGCTTTCTTGACCTCGGATGCTGGAGGACCCATAGAAGACCAGGCGAGCCTGAGGGCTGGTGCTCGAGGGCCCACAGTGCTGGAAGACTTCATTCTCCGCCAGAAAATCATGCACTTCGATCATGAGAGGGTGAGCGGAGCTCGAACCTCCGAATGCATGGCTCCTTGTATCTGATCGTCGCTTTAGGTACCCGAGAGAGCTGTGCACGCCCGGGGGGCTGGCGCCTACGGCACTTTCACATCTAACGGAGACTGGAGTAACATCACCTCGGCTTCATTCCTCAGTGCCCAGGGGAAACGCACGTCGACATTTGTGCGCTTCTCCACGGTGGCCGGATCAAGGGGCAGTGCGGATCTTGCCAGAGACGTGCATGGGTTTGCCACGCGATTGTGAGTTGGCATGGGTGTCTTCTGTGGTGATGAGGGACGAGAGCTGATTTGCATGCAAATTACCAGCTACACCGATGAAGGCAACTTCGGTAGGTTTGGCAGCACACTGTCGACTCATGAGGCCTGCAGCTGACAGCTCTCAGACATCGTGGGGAACAACGTTCCAGTATTTTTCATCCAAGATGCCATTCAATTTCCGGATCTTGTTCATTCGGTGAAGCCCAGCCCAGATAATGAAATCCCCCAAGCAGCCACTGCCCATGACAGCGCTTGGGACTTCTTCAGCTCCCAGCCGTCTACCCTCCACACACTGCTGTGGGCCATGTCCGGCTTCGGTATCGTTCGCTCCTACCGCCACATGGTGAGTTCATCTGGATTGGAAACTCTTCTCGCATTTAAACCATCTGACCGGGTTGTCAGGACGGCTTTGGTGTCCACACCTTCCGAATGGTCACAGATGACGGCACCTCCAGACTGATCAAATGGCACTGGAAATCGAAGCAGGGCAAGGCAAGCTTTCTCTGGGAGGAGGCTCAGGTTCTGAATGGCAAGAACGCAGACTTTCACCGCCTTGACCTTTGGAATGCGATCGCGTCCGGCAATGGTCCTGAGTGGGACCTCGCTGTCCAGATTGTCGATGAAAACCAGGCCGAGGCTTTTGGTTTCGACATGCTCGACCCTACAAAGATCCTTCCCGAGGAACTGTCTCCTCTCCAGGTGTTGGGCACGATGAAGCTGGATGTCAACCCAACCAACTATTTTGCTGAGGTGGAGCAAGTCATGTTCCAGCCTGGTCACATCGTCCGTGGCATCGACTTCACCGAGGACCCTCTTCTACAAGGTAAGGTTCACACTTTGGCACCACAGATGGACAACGACTAACACCAGCAAGGGCGCATTTTCTCATACCTCGACACTCAGCTCAATCGCCATGGCAACGCCAATTTCGAACAGCTTCCCATCAACCGACCTCGGACAAGGGTCAACAACAACAACAGAGACGGCGCAGGCCAGAGCTTTGTCCACAAGAACATCTTTCACTACACCCCAAGTGCCCTGGGCGGAGGAGTCCCCATGCAGGCCAATGCGACTCAAGGACGTGGTTTCATGACAGCTCCACAGCGGCAGATCGGCGGAAACCTGGTGCGAGCCCTTTCGCCGAGCTTCAACGACCACTGGAGCCAGCCTCGCCTGTTCCTCAACTCGCTCACACCGCCCGAGCAGCAGATCCTGGTCAACGCGATCCGCTTCGAGACCAGCAACGTCAAGTCCCCCGTGGTGCGCCAGAACATCGTCACGCAGCTCAACAGGATCTCCAACGACCTCGCCGTCCGTGTCGCCACCGCCCTGGCTATCCAAGCCCCGGCGCCAGAACCGACATTCTACCACGACAACAAGACGACTGGACTCAACATCTTCGGCGTGCCCCTCCCCACGATCGCCACGCTGACCATCGGCATCCTAGCCAGCACAGCCAACCCCGCCTCAGTGCAACAAGCCACAGCAATCCAGCAGCGCCTCTCCCAGAGCGGCGTCGTGGCCACCATCGTCGGCGAGTCCCTCACCCCAGGGATAGCAGCGACCTACTCGCAGTCCGACGCCTCCGGGTTCGACGGCATCGTCGTGGCAGAGGGCGCAGAGGGCCTCTTCCAGCCCTTCTTGCAGAACACGCTCTTCCCGCTCGGCCGGCCCAGCCAGATCCTCATCGACGGCTACAGGTGGGGCAAGCCTGTCGGCGCCGTGGGCTCCGGGTCCGCCGCCCTGGCTATGGTGGGCATCCCGACCACGCCGGGCGTCGTTACAGCTGGTGCGGCGGACGTGGAGAGCCTTGCGACGCAGCTTGAGGATGGCCTGAGGACGTTTCGGTTCCTGGACCGTTTCCCGCTGGACGCCTCGGCTGCGCAGGCTAATGGCGAGCCGTCGGGCAACACGGTCGTGGCTGCTGCTGGCGGCGAGGCGACTCTTGCACAGGCTGTGACTGCGGGCGGGTCCCGTCATGTTGTCGCGTATGCTGCCGGGCTTGTCGGCTCGATGGCGGTTGTTCTTACGTGGATGTCCCTTGGTCTGTGAGACGTCAAGTGTACGGGCCAGGCGTCTAGTTCTCAAAGTAATGAGCTTATTTCTTATTTCACCATGCCAAAACGGTCCCGAAAGAAGATTCTCGATCGGGCTGATACCCTGTACAAACTTTTGGCTGTCTGGTTGCTCTCTTCCGCTTGTTCGGTCTTCTATATCTTGGCGGCTAGATAAATTCGTATGAATAGACGGAACAGATTTTAAGCAGAGTCAGAGCGTTCATGCAAGCGAGTAAAGACATATGGACCGGGTTCGCGTCAACTGGTCCTATGCTTCAGGTAGCGGGCCGAGAAACCGTTTCAAGCCCATCATTTTGTAGATCGGATGATTTGGTTCTTTTCAAGCTTTGACCCAACGCTTTCTCCCTCTGCTGCCTGTGTTCGAGCCCGCGAGGACTTGTTACTTGGCTAGGCTGGGCGAGGTGTGGTCAGATGATGAGCTTTGACGGAAGGTTTCTGGGCCAGCAGGATGACACGCAGTAGAGAATAGGTTTTAATGCCTCGCCTTGCATGACCTGATGTTAGCTTCTCTTCTGTGTTCTCACTCCAAGGCTTCGGTTCTGCGTGTGGGTCCTGGCAGCTGTCTCTTTCGCTTGACTGCTGGGTCTGTCACATCGAAGGCTCTGGGCCAAGTTGAGACAAGCTTATCTCCGAAAGAGCTAAATTCTCGGTCAAATTAAGCATAATCTCAGTTTCAAGAGTTCGGACAAGGCTGGAGCCCTGCATCCTTGTTCGCGCTGCTTGGGCACAAAAGTCTCAATTGGTTTCCGCCGGCCGGTCGTCTTTCGGATATCGTGGCTGGCTTCCAACAACGGCTGAGCTAGGCAATTGTAAATACTAGAAAATCAAAATTCGGTGCTTCAAAGTAGAATAATCTGAGACAGTTATAACATTCTGCGGTTGATTCCCATGTCAAGGGATCTTGCCGGAATTCCTGTGAGCGGGAGGGGCCCTACCATTTCCGGAATATAACTGAAAACTATTTCTGTGAGCTTGAGAAGCACAGAAGTAGAGAATTCTCTTTGGAGGACGTGGTGGATTTTGCATCGGTTGTTGGTTGCCAACCTTGGACCGAACGTGCGGCAGAGAACCAACAAAGTTGGCCCGAATCGGCCCACCTAGTAGGCTATAAGGTTCCAACTCCGCCCAGCTGTCTTGGCTATCGTGGCCTGACAGTCATGCTAGATACCCTCGCGGTACTTCATGGGGAATTGAATATGTTAGAAAGGAAATCGCCCAATGTCTGGTCAATACCACTCTGAGACGGTGTTGTACTGTGTGGGTGGCCCGGTACTTCGGGTGGGCCAAACTTGGCTGCTGCAAAACCGCCAAAGCAATTTAGAGACTTGAGATCATTACGTTTCATTGTCTCTGAGGGGTACCGCCATTCGGGTCCACGGAATGTGTACAACTCAGTGGATACCCATGAACCAGGAGCATCGGATGACATGGCATGGCACTCCATTTCCCCATGATCCCCCTCATCTCCAACAACATGATCCACAATATACTGGAAGACTAATACCCGCGCTCAAGACAAGCTCCAAGAACTTCATCATTTCCTCGGTCACAATCAAATAACTTGAAATCCCGCGGCTTAATTACAACCAAAATCCGCTCGCTATGAAAGCTCTCGTCTACGACGGCAACAATTCAGTCTCCCTGCAAGACAGGCCCATCCCAACAATCACGGGCCCCTCAGACGCCATCGTCAGAATCCTCAAGACCACGATCTGCGGCACTGACCTACACATCCGCAAGGGCGATGTACCAACGTGCGAGCCAGGCCGCATCCTCGGCCACGAGGGCGTAGGGATCGTCCACGAGACTGGCGCCTCGGTGAGGCGCTACAAGAAGGGCGACAAGGTGCTCATCTCGGCCATCTCGAGCTGCGCCACGTGCGAGTACTGCCGCCGGGGCATGCACAGCCACTGCACGACCGGCGGGTGGATTTTGGGCAACCAAATCGACGGCACCCAGGCCGAGTATGTGCGAATCCCGCACGCCGAGTCGAGCCTGCACCCGATCCCTGAGGGCGCCGATGAGGCTGCTTCGGTCATGCTGAGCGACATCTTCCCCACGGGCCTCGAGTGCGGCGTCCTCTGCGGCAAGGTGCAGCCCGGAGCGACTGTTGCGGTCGTGGGTGCGGGCCCTGTTGGGCTGGCGGCCATCATCACTGCGCAGATGTACTCGCCGTCTCGGATTATTGCTGTTGATACTGACCCCAACAGGCTCGAGGTGGCTAAGAAGTTTGGCGCCACGGATGGGATTCTGAGCGGTAAGGATACCATTGCTAGTATCAGGGCTCAGACGGAGGGCAAGGGGTGTGATACTGTCATTGAGGCTGTTGGCATCCCGGCTACTTTTGACCTGTGCCAGGAGTTGTTGGCACCAGGTGGTGTGCTCGCCAACGTCGGCGTCCACGGAACCAAGGTGGATCTGCACCTCCAGAATCTCTGGGATAAGAATATCTGTGAGTCGTTATTGCGTTAGCTTCGATGCTCAGAGCTAACACAGAAATCCAGCCATCACGACCAGACTTGTTGATACGACGACCACACCCATGCTGTTGAAGCTTGTTCAGGCAGGTAAATTGCAGCCGTCGCAACTCATTACCCACCGTAAGTTTCACACTGGTGGCATTTTCTAAACGCTTCTATTGACTCGAGGCACAGATTTCAAGCTCAGCGAGATGGACAAGGCATATGAGACGTTTGGTGATGCATCCAAGCACGGTGCCTTGAAGGTTGTGATTGATGTTGATTGAGGTCCATTGGCCAACAGGTGCTGCTTACAGAGCATGTATCATAAAGTAATCTCTTCTTAGCATTCGCAGACTTGAAGTTATTTCGAAACAGGAGAAATGCAGTGAACTATTCATCGCTGGTGGCGTCGTGGCTTGCATGCATCAGCATGAGCATGAGCATGAGCCAATTGGGAGGTGCCAGTGGGATCCACTCCTCATCTTCCGTCACCACCTGGGCAGTAGGCTTTTTGTACTGCGGTCTCACTTAGTTCTTATCTCGTGCACCCGAATCAACGCTTCCGACACCCTTCCTTCCGAGGCCCGATGCAATCCACCAAGGATCGTCATGGAGACTCCAGTGCTCGAAATGAGCGGGCGCCCATTGTCGGAGCCCTGGGAGGTGACACTTCCGCCCCGTCCACGCCGATTTTCGAACGCAATCGTTGAGGGGACCCAGGATCTGGCGCCTCACTTCCAACAGCTCAATCCAGACCCAAATCCGGGGAACACGTCCCTCTTGTGCGAGAAATGCAGGGACCTCAGGCTGGGAGAACTGTTGGCTGCCAAGTCGCCAGAAATGAACA
Organism: Diaporthe longicolla; assembly: GCA_000800745.1. Taxonomy (NCBI): domain Eukaryota; kingdom Fungi; phylum Ascomycota; class Sordariomycetes; order Diaporthales; family Diaporthaceae; genus Diaporthe; species Diaporthe longicolla. Next base: position 299,807 of record JUJX01000046.1, read on the forward strand.
TGGGCTTTCTGGACTCATTCAGTGATGTAGACTGCCTACTGTGTGGCACCATACAACATTTTGTAAACCTGCACTGGGGCAGTCAACGGTCGCCAGTAACCAAAGGCCGTCGGCCGCAGCTATACATGGAAAGTAAGAAGTGGTCTTCCTTTAAGGACTCAAAATCCTCGGACCAAACCATATACCGGCTCATGCTGGCGCTCGACCAACGCACTGCAAAGAGCGAACCGATATTGAAAGCATCAACATACGATCGAAAGGACAGATCTGTTCTAACCGAGCTTGAGATACACCCTGAGAGACTGCCTACTCTGGCTTCGCCTGAAGTACCTGCACTCAGACGCACAATCCGGCCATCTGCGGATCTCGGTTTGATCCGAAGCTGGTTTGATCAATGTCAAAGCCACAAGAAATGCAACAAGAGCCGAAACTCCCAGCTTTCAAACTCGGTCCAATTTTTTGCACGTGGGCTTCGACTGATTGACGTCGTTGAGGAGAGACTCGTTGAGAAGACCGACCCTTGCGCCTACATGGCCTTGTCATATGTCTGGGGCCACCTGGAACCACCGCCCCTTTGCACGAACAAACAGAACCTCGAAGCTCTGCAACAAAAATTACCCTTGCATTCATCTGGGAAAAGCCCGAGTGCTGAGGCCCGCTGTATCCCACGCACGATCGTGGACTCGATAGTACTGTGTCGGGCCCTTGGACAAAGATATCTATGGGTGGACAGCTTGTGCATTATCCAAGACGACCCGGATGAGAAGATGAAACTGATCCATGGCATGGACTGCGTATACGAGAACGCCAGTCTTACTGTTGTTGCTCTCTCGGGCAGCGATGCGGATGCTGGCCTGGCCGGGATCAGCAGCCCCCGAAATTCAGATTCAGACAACAGTGGGCGTCCATACCTTTTCCATGAAGGCTACAACGCACATTGCATTGGGATTGGCCGCCCTTCCCTCCATGAGCAGATAAAATCCTCTTATTGGAATTCCCGCGGGTGGACGTACCAGGAGCAGCTATTGTCAGCTCGAAAGCTGTACTTCACCCCCAATGAGGTCTTCTACCAGTGCGGGAGTCATACGCGAAGAGAAGGATACGGGTTCGAAAATTTCAAGAAACATTCAACGAGACCAGGGCCGCCTTTAATCGGTGGGAGTTCCCTCCGGATTTCAGAACGCGTGACATACAGCATGAAGCTCCCTCACTTGGGCCCATGGAATGTGGATGAGGCCAAGTCTTACGACCGGCACTTCCAGATCATCCTGTCCACTTATACTCGGAGGAGCCTCACCCACCCAGGAGACATATTGAACGCTCTCACAGGAATATACAACAAGTACTGTCCTGCTACCAGCGCCGACGCTCAGGAAGTCAGCTTGGTTGCGCTTCAGGGCACCCCAATGCGGTGTTTCTCGAAGGCCTTGCTCTGGTTCACGGCCGGGTCCCACTATGAGAGGAGGAGTAGTGTCAACGACTCAAGGCCATCGTCCTGGTCCTGGACCTCATGGATCTCACCGATCGACTTCGCAGCCGCTTCCGGTATAGACTACATGGCGCACAGCCTAGTCGACAGCTGGTGCCTGACTTTTCAGAATGGTGATACTGTCAGCACAGCCCGATTCTCTGACCGTCATTATTACCACATCCTCAAGATACCAGACTGGTACCGCGATATAACACCCGATGAGCTTGTGGGGTTCTTTTCAGGCAAGAGCCACGAAGACCCCTCTGCCATTCCCGGCCCCATCATGCCGGGGTTGTTGGACTTTCGGGCCCCGTTCATCCCCAGACCTTCAGCGGAAGTTTCCAGTTGGGCCAAGGGGTCTGACGGGGTGTGGAATTTCAAGCTTGGTGCTGACCTCTGCGCCGTGGTTAGACTCGACCCCGGGGAGGACACTGCCAGCGTAGATGCGTTCGTCCTCCTGCTTTTTGATTCGTCCTATTTGGGTCTCTGCATCAAAAAGGCGGGCGACTATTACGAACGAGTCGGGGTGGCGATCTTCACGCAAATGAGGGCCGAGTGGGAAAGATTCGTGAAACAAGGGTTCTCGGATCTGTGCTGGAAGCGAATACTCTTAAGATGATTGTTAATTACGGCCGTCGAACAAAACAGCATGACTTATATAATGTTTGGAGAGAAGCATCCCAGACAAAGCGCATCTATTGGCGGTCTTTCTATCCGCTCATTTTGAAAATAAACCTCTCCAGTCTTTGGTAAGCCTCCTCGAGATCGTTATTGACGATGATCTTGTCATGCACTCCTGTTTCGGCGTAGTCAAGCTCAGCCCTAGCTTGGGTCAGCCTTCTCTGAACGCTGCCCTCGTCTTCTGTGCCCCGTCCCCTGAGCCGCGCCTCGAGCACCGCAAGGCTTGGCGGCTTGATGAAAACAAAGCGAGGATCGATCTGCGAGTCTGCCTTTAGCTGCTCTTCTTTCAGTTGTTTGACTCCTTCCATCTCGATATCGAGCAAGACGACCGAGCCCTTCGACGTCTGATCGATGACTGTCTGTTTACTGGTGCCATACAAGTCGCCATTAAATCCCGCATACTCTATAAAAGTACCTTCGACGATGAGAGCCTCAAATTTGTCCCGTGAGACATAGTAATAAGACGAGCCCTCAACCTCGCCGGGTCGCGGGCTCCGAGTTGTATGGGAGACGCTCGTTACAAGTGTCCCTGGATGTGCATCCAGAAGCATCTGGCATAGTGTACCTTTGCCAACGCCAGAGGGTCCGGAAATGACCACCGGCCGGCGGTCAGATGGAAGCACTGTTTGCACGCGATAGTCAGTGCATCCTGTTTCCAAGATTCATGGCACGAAGGTAAAAGAAAACCATACTAGGAGTCATAGCCACTTTTAAAAGTGTAAAGTGGGATGTGGCCCAGGGAGTCCAATCCGCTGTGCCTGAGAGCTCGGGGACAAGACATGAGTACGAGGAAAGGTTGCCTTCAGGTGGCAAGCTGGGTGTTCCGGTTTTTTTTTACAGGGGATTCACCAAGTGACCTGACACTAGAGGTGGAGAGTCCCTTTTAAGGCCCTAGGAGCTGTTTGTTCACAGAGGTAGGTATGGAGGTCTGTTAGTTTATTTCTTTACAAAGCCTATAGGGGTCCCTATATATTTAAGGGCTTAGCTCCTTACTAATATAGATTTATATATACTTAATATAACCCTCCTAGGTATAAAGTTAAATAACTTATAGTTAGTTTTTTAATTAATTTTATTTAATTATTTTAAATTTATAAATTAGTTTAACTTTAATTAAACTTTTCTTTAAAGCTTTTAAATACTTTCTTCTTTATTAATAATAATTTTATACTCTTTTATAGCTTTACTTTAAAAAAATATAAATATTAATAATATTAAAGTTTATATTATATATTTTTAGTTTCCTTTCTAAGTATAAAGTTAAAAAACCTATAGTTATTTTTTTTAAATAATTTTATTTAAGTATTTTAAATTTACAGTCTAGTGTGGAAGAGCTGTATAAGTAACGAAGTTATATTAAAGTTTATATAGTAGTTAGTTACTAAGAGAGCTACTAGGTAGGTCTAGCTATAGGCGCTGCCTTAAGAAGGTCACTTAGGGCCTGCAGCTAGCTGCTAGCTATGTGCTAGCTAGCGCCTAATTACACTTAATTACACCTAATTAACTATAGCCCCTTCGTGCCTACCACACCTAGTTTAGTTTCTAGCCTTTACTAAACCTTTTCTTAAAGTTTTTAAGTACTTTCTTCCTTACTAGTAATAACTTTATACCTCTTTATAGCTTTACTTTAAAGAATATATAAGTTTTAATAGTATTAAAGTTTATATTATATACTTTTAACTTATTAATAAATAAACTAAGTTTTATTAATATAAATATAATATTTATAGCTTTAAATTTAAATACTTTTTTATATAAAAGTATATTTAATTATTAATTATTATTCTATAGTTACTTAATTATTAGTTTTATATATTTAACTAATAAATTATAATTACTTTATTTAGTAATTATTTTAATTTTTATAAGTTAAGAAATTCCTTTTAAATAGTTTTATAATATAGTAAAAAGGTTATAATAAATATATATTTATAAAATAAAGCTAGAACCTATATATATCTTATGAAATAATTAAAATAATAATACTTTTTTATTATTACTTATTTTAATTAATTTAAAACTTTAAGTTATATAGTAATAATATTTATATATAGTATTTAATAATATTACATTAAGTTATTTATAATTTATAATAATTTTAATTTTAATAGTTTAATATTATAGTTATTAATATAAAATAATAACTTTTAATTATAAATAAGTTATAAAGTAAAATTATAAAGTTATTATATCTTTTTTTATTATATTATTTTTTATTATATCTTTTTTTTTATTAATTTTAACTTAATAAAAAACTTTAAAAAATATAAATAGTTAATATATTATAAATTATATT
>JUJX01000461.1:0-20484 GCA_000800745.1 Diaporthe longicolla
ATTATTAAAGATAATATTAAATAAATTTACTATTTTTTAAATAAATATTTAAAAAATAAATAATACTATTTATAAAACTTTAAATAGTAAGAATTATTAATATAAAGTACTTATATATAATAAATAGGGAAAATTACTAGTATTTAAAAGTAAAAGTAAAAGTTAAAATCTATAAATATAAGATATTTATTAATAATAATACTTAAAGAAACTTTATTTCCTTATAAATAGTTAATAAATATTAAATCTTTTAGTATAAAAAGGTAAAACTTTATAGATTTAATATAGTTAATAGAATAAAAGTTACTTATAAATAAAGTATTATTAATATAAAGATTAATTATCTTTAATTATAAATATTTAACTATATTAAGTAATTTACTTTAGATATTACTAAAATAGTAGAATATTAATTAATCTTAAAAATCCTTTAATTAAAAAAGAATAATCTTTAAATAAATTAAACTACTAACTAAATCTATTAAGCTAACTTTATTAGCTTAGTAAAAAGAATAATTATATATTATAAGAATAAATAAAGCTTAATCTTTAAAAATAATACTTAAAAAGTATATATTTAAATAAACTTAATAATTATCTTTTAAAAAAAAAAGAAGAACTTAACTTTTAAGTAAGTCTTAATAAAACTTATATATAAGTTAATAAAATAGTAAAAGAGTACTTTATAATAGACTAATATTATAAACTCTTTATATATTAAAAAGTATTTAAATAATAATAATCTACTTTAAACTAATAATAGAAAATAATAACTTATATTAGTTATATAAGAATAAATTAAAGAGATTTAAAAAGAATTTAGATAAGTATAATAAATATAAAAGATAATACTTATAGTTTAGATTACCTTATTAATAAGAACCTTATAATAAGTAATAAAAGTATATAAAATTAGCTTTACTAAATAAATTAAACTAATTCTTTAAAGATTTATAACTTACTTATAAAAGGCTAAAGTAGTAAAGAAGGGTCTTTAAAAGTTTATACTTTAAGAATATTATAAGTATATTAAATTATTTATAACTATATTTAATATTAAACTATTTAAATATAATAATTAGGATTATAGAATATCCTTTAAAAAAGAAATAGTATTAAAATTTATAAAGATTTATAAACTTAATAAAATTTAATTAAAAGTATTTAAAAAATACTTTAATAAAAACCTAATAAAAGATTATATTTAATTATTAATATTACTAACTAAATACTTTATTCTCTTTATATTTAAAAAAAATAGAAAGTTATAACTTTATATAGATTATTAATAATTAAATAATATTACTATTAAAAACTACTATCTACTATTTTTAATATAAAAACTTAAAGATTAACTATAAAGAGTTTAATAGTTTATAACTTTAAACTTTAAAGAAGCTTATAATCTAATTAAAATAAAAAAGAATAAAGAATAAAAAATAGTATTTTAAATATATTATAAATATTTTAAATATATAGTTATACTATTTAAACTAATTAATATACTAGTAATATTCTAAACTATAATTAATTATATTTTTAAAGAATATTTAAATATTTTTATTATTATATATTTAAATAATATCTTTATCTACTTAAAGATACTTAATAATTATAAAGAATATATATATAAAGTTTTATAAAAACTTTAAAATATAAAATTTTTAGTTAAACTAAAAAAAAGTATATTCTATATTAAGAATATTAACTATTTTAAATATATAATCTAATCTAAAAAAATTAAAATATAATAATTTAAAATTACTACTATTAAAGAATAGTTAGTATTAACTAATATTAAAGAAGTTAAAGGATTTTTTAAATTTATTAATTTCTATTAATAGTTTATTAAAAACTATTTAAAAATTATAATTCCCTTAACTAACTTTACTAAGAATACTACTTACTTTTAATAAAATAATAAAGTATAGAAAGCTTTTAAAAAACTTAAATAAAAAGTTATTTTAAAACTAATTCTAGTTAAAATAAATTTAAATAAAGAATATAAAATTAAAACTAATATCTTTAATTATATAATAAAAAAATAGTTAGAATAATATAATATTTAAGGAAAACTATATCTTATTACTTTTTTTTTTAAAAAAGTTTAATAAACTAAAAATTAACTATAATATATTTAATAAAGAACTAATAGTAATTATTAAAGTATTTAAAAAATAGTAATATTATTTTATTAATATAAAATACTAAGTATAAATATTTATTAACTATAAAAACTTAGCTAACTTTATTATTATTAAAGAATTTAATAAATATTAAATTAAATAAATAAAGTTTCTATTATAATTTAATATTTAAATTATTTATAAATAAGGATTAAAAAATAATAAAGTAGATACTTTTAATAGATAGTTAAACTACTTATAAGATATACTTTTAAAGATATAAAGTATTTTTTAAACTACCTTTAAAAGAAATCTATTACTTTAAAAGTATTAATAATTAATAATAGTATTTTATATTAAAGTTAACTTAGAATAGAAGATTAAATTTAGAATAGCTTATTAAAAGCTATTTAATAAGCTTAAAGAATAATTAATAAAAGATAAAGATATATACTATTAAAAGAAATAACTTTTTATATTTAAAAAACTATAAAAGAAACTTATATAAAGAATCTATAAAGCTTTAGCTTATAAATATTAAGGAATTATAGTAACTATAAAATAAATTAAATAATACTATTATTTCTTTAAAGTTAAAGAAGAAGTTTAAATAGTTATTTAAAATTATAATATATATTATAAAAGTAAAACTACTAAATATAAGCTCTATAGCTTACTATAGTTTTTATTAATATTTAATAAACTATAGTAATTAATTAACTTTAACTTTATTATTAAACTATTAAATTTAAAAAAACCTATAATATAAGTAAAATATAATAGTATTTTAGTTATTATAGATAAGTTTATAAAGTATATATACTTTATTCTTTATAAAGAAGTAAGTAATATAAATAAATCTATATATATTTTTTTATAAATAATTATTAGTAATTATAGAATATTATAAAAAATTATTTTAAATAAAAGAATAGTATTTATTTTAAACTTCTAATAATTATTTATAAAATAATTTAGTTTAAAATTAAAACTTTTAATAGCTTTTTATTTATAGATAAATAAATAAACTAAAAGATTAAATTAAATTTTAAAATAATATTTTTATAATTATATTAACTATAAATAAAATAATTAAATATAATTACTATTTATAGTATAATTTACTTATAATAGTATAAATATAAGAATAATAAAGGTATTACCTTTTTATACTAATTATAGTTATAAACTAAAGGTTTATAGAGAACTAATTTTTAATTAAAAAGTATAATTAGTAATAAAATAAATAACTAAGATTTAAAACTTATAAAAAAAGCTTTAATAGGAACTACTCTTTATATAAGAATAAATAATAACTTATATTAATAGAAAAAAGTTAAAAACACTAACTTTAAAGAAAAAAGATAAAGTTTATTTATTTTATAAGAATATTAAAACTAAATAATTTAATAATAAACTAAACTATAAAAAGATTAGATTATTTTAAATTTTAAAAAAACTTTTAAATACTAATTTTAAACTTTTACTATTAATAAAAATATAGATTTACTTAGTCTTTTATATATTAATTTTAAAACTAATACTAGTTAGTATATAATTTAAAATATAAGTTAAACTTAATACTAATAAAAAAAATAGAAAGTTAAAAGAATTTTAAATTTTAAAATATATAATACTAATACTAAATACTTAGTTAAATAAAAAAGTTATAATAATAAAGATAATATATAGAAACTTTTTAAGAATTTAATAAACTACTAGTAGGCTTTATAGGATTACTAAGTTTAGCTAGAAAGTTTAAAAAAATATCTAAACTCTTTAAATCTAAGCTTAAAGAATATTAATTAAAGATCTCTATAATACCTAAAAACTATATATTAGTAGTAACCTACTCCTCTTTCTCCTAATAAGAATACTTAGTATCCTCCTTATCTAATAACTAAATACTATAATAAAATAACTTAAAAAAATACTCCTTAGTTTAATACTTTTACTTTTATAGTTTAATTAATTAACTTATAGTAGTTTATAGTTTAATTTATAATATAAATAACTTCTTTTTAATATTAATCTTCTTTTTTTTAAAATATTATTATTTATTTAATAAATACTTTACTAAAGATAGTTAGGAAGAAAAATAGAGTAATAAGGAAAATAGACTCTTATATAATAAAGTAATAAAGTTACTATTATAAGACTTCCTATTATATATATACTTAAAATAATAGAAAGATTTTAAAGTAAAGTAATATATATAATTTTCTTTAAAATAATAAGAATAAAGTATAGTTTTAACTAATATACTATATTAGTTAATTAAATTAATAAAGGTTAGATATTTATTACTTTTTTTAAATATCTTAAAGATATAATTATTTAATATTTAGAATAATTTAATAAAATAAAGTAAATAAATAAAAAGATAGAAAAAAATATAAGAAAAGGAAAGAACTTATAATAAGAATCTTTAAAGATAAAGAAATAAATAAAAAGGGGGATAATATTATAACTTTAATAGAAATAGAAATAATAATTAGTTTTATTTAAAATAAAACTTTATTAAAGGCTAGTATATTAACTAGTTAAATAGTATAAAGGAATTAAGCTTTAATTATATAACTATTATTTAAATAAAAAAAAGATTAATTAAAGTAATAATTAATTCTAGTAATCTATTACTATAGAGTAATAAGAGTAATAAGTACTCTTAATACTTTTATACTTAAGATTATTAAAAGTAACTAATATTCTTAATAAATTAAGTTAAAGAATTAAACTATATAGATATACTTATTACTATTAGATAGTATTAAAATAGAATAACTTTTTAATAGTTAATCTAAATATTCTTCTTAAATAACTCTTATTAACTAATAATTATTATACTATTTAGAATATTACTTAACTACTACTTTATTATATACTTTAAATATAAACCCTTTAATCTTTTAGTTTATAAAACTTAAGAAGTTTTAATTATTATATAAACTAAGTAAGCTAATAATAAGCTAAGTTAAAGAACTAAATTATATAGATATATTTATTATTACTAAATAGTATTAGAATAGAATAGTTCTTTAATAGTTAATTTAAATATTTTTCTTAAATAACTTTTATTAACTAGTAATTATTATATTATTTAAAATATTATTTAAATACTACTTTATTATATATTTTAAATATAAACCCTTTAATCTCTTAGTTTATAAAATTTAAAAAGCTTTAATTATTATATTTTAACTACTTTTATTTATATATTACTATATAAACTTTAAGTAATATTATATATAAATTCCTTTATAACTTATATAATATTTAGATTTAATAATAACCTTTTTTAATATAACTTTATATAGGAAATAGATATTATTATAAATAATAATAATAAAAGAAGTATTTTAAATAGTAGTTATAATAATAATATTTAAAGATTAACTTTTAAATAACTTTAAAAGCTAGTTATTAAAGTTTAATAACTTTATATTATAATTAATAAGTAAGTATAATAAAATAAGGAAATAGAATAACTTAAGTAAAAAGTTACTACCTTTAAAGCTATTATACTTATTATTAAAACCTTTATTATAATTAAGAAAAATATTAAGTTAAATAACTTAACTTTATATAATAAGATTTTAAGTTAGTTTTAAATATATTTAATATAAATATAGGTTTACTAATAGTTTAACTATATAGATATTTAGTTAAATAGAAAATAAGTTATATATATTACTTTATTCTTTAAAAGAAGAGTCTTAATATAATTTAAACCCTACCTTATAAACTTTATTATTTTAAAAATATTTAAGAAATATAAAGATAAAACTTAAAAGATCTTTAATAAATATAAAAATTATAAAGAAGCTTTAAAGATTTTATTTTAAAACTTAAATAAAGAATAATAAGCTAAAAAAGAACTTTTATATTTATAATAAAAAGGCTTAACTTTAGCTTATATAGTAGAGTTTAAAAGAATTTATATATATATTAACTTTATTAATAATATTAAAATCTATATATTTTATAGAGGATTAAAGGAAAAAGTAAAGGATAAATTAGTTAAATATAATAAATTTAATAACTTTTTATAGTATATTAAACTAACTATTAAATTTAATAATAGGTTCTTTAAAAAATACTAAGAGAAATATAGAAATACTTTTAAATAATTTTCATATAATAATTAATAAAATAAACTTAATATTAGAAAGAGATATAACTATAATAACTTAACTTAATAAGGATAATAGGTAAGCTTTATAAAGTTTAATACTATTTAATAGAAAGATAAGAAGAATATTAAATATTATAATTATAGTAAGAAAGGATATTTTAAGTAAGAATATTATAATAAAAAGAAAAAGAACTAAAAGCTAATATTTAATAGCTTTAAATAAATTAATATAGCTTTATATAATAAATATTTAATATATTAATTTAAATAATAATAAAAAATAGTAGCTTAGTACTATATTTATAATATATTAATATATAACTAATATTATATTTATTTAAAGAATTCTTTAAATAATAAGTAGTTTTTATTTAAAGTAGATTAAACTTATAATAATTAAAATATAAAAGATTATTTTAATAAGAATTAGAAGATATATAAAAACTTATACTTTACTTAGTATAATAAAAAGAAATATAAAAAGTATTAAAAAGATAAAGAATAATAAATATTTATACTTATTACTAACTCTTATAAAATAACTAAGGTATTATATATAGTAATAAGCTAGATTAATTATTATAATAATAACTACTTTATATATTAAAGTAATAAAGAAGGAGCTAACTAGTTTTTTAAAAAGGTATAGATACTTATAGTTTTAAAATAGAAACTAATATAAGTATTTATTAAAATTAATATTATAGTACTTTTAAATTTAAAAGATTAGAATCTTTATAAATAAATAAATAAAGTACTACCTATAGCTTTAAATATAAGTATTATAAAGATTATAATCTTTAAATAAAAATAAAGTATAATAATTATAGTAATTTAAAAAGAATTTTTAGTTATACCTTTAGTATAATTTTTACTAAATAACCTTTAAATATACTTATAATATATATAATATAAGGAAATCTTATAAATATCTTATATATTTAACTAATATTTAATAATTATATTATAAATATTATTATTATATTATTAGATTATATATATAATATATTAAATAATAAAAGATTATACTTTTAATAAAGAATATATAATATTAGAACTTTAATATAATTATTTAATATATTATATATATAACCTAAAAATATAATAATAATATTTATAATATAATTATTAAATATATATTAAATTTAAACTTTAAAACTAATATTAAAAAACTTAAAATAATATATTATTACTTTTTAATAATAATAATATAAGATTAAAAGACTTTATAATAGTAGTATAAGTATTTAAAGTAGTATAAGGATTTATAAAAGAAGTTATTTAATAAATTAAAGATATTCTAATATAAAACTAAATAATAAAAAATAAATTAAGCTACCTATAAAGCTTTAAATAGTAAGAAATAATATAAAATACTTATATATAATAAATAGAGAGGATTATTAATATTTAAAAATAAAATTTAAACTTAGAATTTATAAATATAAAGTACTTATTAATAGTAGTATATAGAGAAATTTTATCTCCTTATAAATAATTAATAAATATTATATTCTTTAATATAAGAAAAAAGAACTTTATAAATTTAATATAATAAATAAAATAAAAGTAGCTTATAGTAAAAGTATTATTAATATAGAGACTAATTATCTTTTACTATAAATATTTAATTATATAAAGTAACTTTTATTTAATACTATTAAAATAATAAATTATTAGTTAATTTTAAAAATTCTTTAGTTAAAAAAGAATAACTTTTAAATAGATTAAACTACTAATTAAATTTATTAAGCTAACCCTATTAACTTAGTAAAAGAAATAATTATATATTATAAAGATAAGTAAAGCTTAATCTTTAAAAATAGTATTTAAAAAATATATATTTAAATAAACTTAGTAACTACTTTTTATAAAAGAGAGAAAAACTTAGCTTTTAAATAAACTTTAATAAAGTTTATATATAAATTAATAAAGTAATAAAAGAGTACTCTATAATAAACTAATATTTTAAACTCTTTATATATTAAAAAGTATTTAAATAATAATAGTTTACCTTAAACTAATAATAAAAAATAATAACTTATACTAATAGTATAAAAATAAATTAAAGAAATTTAAAAAGAATTTAAATAAGTATAATAAATATAAAAAATAATACTTATAGTTTAAATTACCTTATTAGTAAAAATATTATAATAAGTAATAAAAGTATATAAGATTAGCTTTATTAAATAAATTAAACTAATCTTTTAAAGATTTATAACTTATTTATTAAAGATTAAAGTAGTAAAAAAGGATTTTTAAAAGTTTATACTTTAAAAATACTATAAGTATACTAAGTTATTTATAGCTATATTTAATACTAAACTATTTAAATATAATAATTAAGATTATAAAATACCTTTTAAAAAAGAAATAGTATTAAAATTTATAAAAATTTATAGATTTAATAAAATTTAACTAAAAGTATTTAAAAAGTACTTTAATAAAAACTTAGTAAAAAGTTATATTTAACTATTAATATTATTAACTAAATATTTTATTCTTTTTATACTTAAGAAAAATAGAAAGCTATAACTTTATATAAATTATTAATAATTAAATAATATTACTATTAAAAACTATTACTTATTATTTTTAATATAAAAACTTAAAAACTAATTATAAAAAGCTTAGTAGTTTATAGCTTTAAACCTTAAAAGAGCTTATAACTTAATTAGAATAAAAAAAAATAAAGAATAAAAAATAATATTCTAAATATATTATAAATATTTTAAATATATAGTTATACTATTTAAGCTAATTAATATACTAGTAATATTTTAAGCTATAATTAATTATACTTTTAAAGAATATTTAGATATCTTTATTATTATATACTTAAATAATATCTTTATTTATTTAAAAATACTTAATAATTATAAAAAATATATATATAAGGTTTTATAAAAGCTTTAAAATATAAAACTTTTAATTAAATTAAAGAAAAATATATTTTATATTAAAAAGGTTAACTACTTTAAATATATAATCTAACTTAAAAAAATTAAAATATAGAAATTTAAAATTACTATTATTAAAGAATAGTTAATATTAACTAATATTAAAGAAGTTAAAGGATTTTTTAAATTTATTAATTTCTATTAATAGTATATTAAAAATAATTTAAAAATTATAATTCCTTTAACTAACCTTATTAAAAATACTACTTACTTTTAATAAAATAATAAAGTATATAAAACTTTTAAAGAATTTAAATAAAGAGTTATTTTAGAATTAATTCTAATTAAAGTAAACTTAAATAAGAAATATAAAGTTAAAATAAATACTTTTAATTATAAAATAGAAGAATATTTAAAATAATATAATATTTAAAGAAAACTATACTTTATTATCTTCTTTTTAAAGAAGTTTAGTAAATTAGAAATTAATTATAATATATTTAATAAGGAACTAATAGTAATTATTAAAGTATTTAAAGAATAATAATATTACTTTATTAATATAAAATACTAAGTATAAGTATTTATTAACTATAAAAACCTAGCTAGCTTTATTATTATTAAAGAACTTAATAAATATTAGATTAAATAAGTAGAGTTTTTATTATAATTTAATATTTAAATTATTTATAAATAAAGATTAAAAAATAATAAAGTAGATACTTTTAATAAATAGTTAAATTACCTATAGAATATATCTTTAAAAATATAAAGTATCTTTTAAACTATTTTTAAAAAAAACCTATTATTTTAAAAGTATTAATAATTAATAATAGTATTTTATATTAAAGTTAACCTAGAATAAAAAACTAAACTTAAAATAGTTTATTAAAAGTTACTTAATAAGTTTAAAAAATAACTAATTAAAGATAAAAGTATATATTATTAAGGAAAATAGCTTTTTATACTTAAAGAATTATAAGAAAAACTTATATAAAGGATTTATAAAGCTTTAGCTTATAGATATTAAGGAATTATAATAATTATAAAATAAATTAGGTAATACTATTACTTTTTTAAAGTTAAAAAAGAAGTTTAAATAGTTATTTAAAATTATAATATATACTATAAAAGTAAAACTATTAAATATAAGCTTTATAACTTATTATAATTCTTATTAATATTTAATAAACTATAATAATTAATTAGTTTTAATTTTATTATTAAGCTATTAAACTTAAAAAAACTTATAATAAGAGTAAAATATAATAGTATTTTATATAATAGTTATTAAATAAGTTAATATACTATAAGGTTATAGCTAAGCTAGGTTAAGTAAAGAAGAAAGGAAAGAGAAAGAAAAGTTAGTTTTATAAATATAAGACTCTTTTTAAAGTATTTAGAATTAGGTACTTAGCCTAATCCTTATATATAAGCTATACTTATTATATTATCCCCTTACTCCCTATTCTAAAAGTATTAATTTAATTTAATTAAAGCTAATAATATTAGCTTAAACTATATAATACTAGGCTATTTTTACTATAGTACTAATATATTATCTTTAAAAGTTTAGTTTTTAGTAAAATTAATTAGCTACCTTCTTTAAATAAATTATACTAGACTTTTAAGTATTTAAATTTATTCTCCTAATCCTTAATTTTCTTTTATTTTCTCTATTTTTTACTAATATATAAGTAAGTTAAAACTCCTTTTAAACTCTTTAAAAATTAAAAGTATTAACCTAGAAAGATCCCTCTATTTATTCTACCCTAGTTTCTATACTCTACTTATTTTAATAAAATTTCTAATTCTAATCCTTTTTAGCTAGCTTTTTATTATAATACCTACTTTTTTAATCTATCTAACTAAAACTAAAGATTAAGTAAGTTTTAGTTAAAATTTATCTTATATATTTTAGATTTCTAACTTTTTTATTAGAGAGATAACTTTAAATATTTCTAATATATTTTAACTAAATATAAGTATAATACTACTTATAGCTAGAATAATAAACTTTTAAAGTCTTATAAAGATTACTATAGTACTAAAAGTATAAGTTTCTAGCTATTATTTCTAAAATCTACTAATATTAACTTAAAAGCTACTTATTATACTATACTCTTTTTTATTATTAAGTACTTTAACTTTTTTAGTAATATAAAGTAGATCTTTTAAAATAAAATCTATAATATTTATTTAATTTTTACTTTAACTAGCTTAGATTTTACTAATAAATAGTAGAAGCTAAAGTTTAAGAAGCTCTATACTATATATTATACTATATAAGTTTATAAAGTAAGTAATATTTTTTCCTTATAAGTTAAGCCTATCCTCCTAGTTTCTAAGCTTAATTTAATAATAATAATAGTTATATTATTACCTATTTTAATAATTTAGTTATATTATATACTAATATTAGTATTTAAAACTTCTTTAATACTTTTATTTAAAATTTTAGCTTATTTTAAATAAATTCTAATAGTTTTAAACTAATAGTTTAATATTTATAGTTTATAGTTTAATTTATAGTATTTTAGTTAAAAGTTATAATATTTTAGATAGAATTTAATTAAGTTAAAATAGTTATAAGCTAATTAGTTTCTAACTTATTTAAGTTAGTTTCTAGCCTTTTTAATTACCCTATTAATATATACCTTTAATACTTTAAGTTAAAATATATAGTTATTCTTTCCTTTATAATTATATTTATTCTTTTAGTTTCTAATTTAAAAGGGCTAGATACCTCCCTTTTTTTAGCCTTTAGTACCCTCCTTTTAAATATAATAGTTTCTATTTTTCTTTACCTAATTTCTACTTTTTTAAAAAGCTATTAGTTTATAAATAGTATATTTATATCTTAAACTATTATACTACCTTAGGTTATTAAATTCCTTTTTAAAATAATTTTAAGTTATAGTTTTTTTTAAGTTTTTTAAGCTAATTTAAATAAACTCCCTATAGTTTAGTTATTTAACTAATACTTTATATTTAATTCCTTTACCTACCTTTTAAATATATATATATTATAAGTCTTTAATAAAGTATTCTTATTCCTTTTTAATAGTTACTATAGATAGTTAAGAATCTTTTTAGATTTATTTAAAAAGTAAGTTAATAGCTATTAAGTAAAGTAATTTAATATAGAATTTTATATATCTTTTATTTAAGAATTTAAAGATCTCTATTATAAGGGGGGAAATTATATATTTTATATAGAATTTTATATACTTTTAGTCTAATTTCTTCTTACTTTTTAAAGACTTATAATTCTTAAGGTTTACCTATACTAAATCTCTTACTTAGAATTTTAAAATAATAGATCTCTTCTTATTTACTATAGTTTCTTATTATTATAATATAGTAGTTATAAAGCTTTAATAAAGGTTTAATATCTACTATAGTTTCTTAATAAAATAATTAGCTTATACTTTAAGTAAAGACTTAGAAAGTACTTTTTAATTAACTTTTTTAGAAATTAATATAATAAAGTTAAGTTTATAACTATAGGTTATAAAGAATACTAATATCCTAGTATTAGTATTAATATACTAATTTAAAGCTACCTATATTATAAATAACTATTTTACTTAGTTTTCCTAATTTTTTATAATAAATACTATAAAATATACTTTAATTTTTTAATTTATTTATTTTAAACTATTATTTATTTTAAGGTAATAAGTTAAATTAAGCTATTATTTAATTTAAAGTAAGTAATATATATACTTTTAAAACTAACTTATTTAATTAAAACTTTAATTTAAAATAATAGCTTTTAATTATTTATAATATTTAACTTAATATTATAGGAAATATTTAGTATATAATTTAATATTTATAAAGTTTATTAGTTTTAATATAATTTTCTTACTTAGTTAATTATAAATTATTTATAAATATTAATAGTTTTTAAACTATAAAATACTAAAGAATTTAATATTAGTTAAATCTAATAGTTTAATTATAAAGTCTATAGTAATTTTCTAATAATATTAATTAAAAATTAGTAGGAGTTTAAAGAAAGCCTTTTATATATCTTTTTATACTTTAATTCTTTTATATACTTTATAATTATAAAGAAACTATTAGACTTTTTAATAAAGTAGTAGTTAATAAAAATACTAGTTAATTATAGAAATTATACCTTTTTATTTAAAATATCCTAATACTATAGAATTATAAGTATTTTATATAATTTTTTTATATAAAATATTAGCTTCTAAGTTTTCCTAATAAGCTTTCTTATAATCCTCTTTCTTTATAATAAGTACTTTAAGTATTTATAATTTTCCTTTATAGTATAAAAGTCTATATTTATTAATATAATATTTATCTAACTATATATAAAGATATAGGCTAACTTAAAGCTCCCTATCTTCTTCCTATAATATATAATAAACTATAGTATAGCTTATATTATTCTATATAGTTTATAACTATAGTTACT
This sequence comes from Diaporthe longicolla, assembly GCA_000800745.1. Taxonomy (NCBI): domain Eukaryota; kingdom Fungi; phylum Ascomycota; class Sordariomycetes; order Diaporthales; family Diaporthaceae; genus Diaporthe; species Diaporthe longicolla. Next base: position 13,615 of record JUJX01000461.1, read on the forward strand.
ATAATTTTAAGTTATTAAAAATATAGATATTCTTTAAATCTTACTAGGGATCTTTAATTTAAATTAAAACTATTATTTAATATTTAAAGGTAGTATCTAAAATTAGTTATATAATTCTTACTTTTATATTTTTAGTATTTACTTTATCCTAATCCCTTTTAAATAAGATATTTAATATTATAGCCTTCTTTCCTAGTTAATAAACTAAGTTAAATAGAAATTTTATTAAAAGCTTTATATATTAAGTTTACCTTTCTAAAAACTATTACTTTATTATAAAATATTTAAAGTTCTTATAATCTAAAAGAATAATAAACTAGTTTACTCCTTTAAGCTTAGCTTTCTATTATTAAAGATAATCTATAATAACTAGTATTTCCTTATTTATAATTAGGTAGGTTTATTTAAAAGCTATTAGTTTATAAAAGTAGAATACTATTAGCTTTTAGATTTTATTTATCTTATAAAATAATATACTTTCTAACCTTTATTTACTATAATCTACTTTAATAAAGATTTTTTTACTTAAATCCTACTATATTAAGACTAAAGCTTTTAAGAAAGCTTTTTTTAACTTATTAAAAGCCTTATAATACTCCTACTTCTATATAAATATAATACTCTTTTTAGTTAATACTATTAAAGGAGTAGCTTTTATAAAGTAGTTTTTAATAAATATATAATAAAAATTAGTAAATTTTAAAAAGCTATATACTCTTTTTATAAACTATAGTACCTCCTATTTAATAATTACTCTTATCTTTTTTAAATCTACTATAACTCTTATACCTACTATAATAATAAATCTTAAGTATTTAACTTTTTTTTATATAAATTTATTTTTATTTAAGTTTAAGTATAGTTTATACTTAGCTATTTAGTTAAGTACCTCTTTTACCTTTTTTATATAATATTTATAAATTCTATTAATATAGATTAAAATATTATCTATATATATTAAATAATACTTATTTAATAAGTTTTATAAAATATAATTAATATATTATTAGAATATAATAAGTACTCTATATAGCTTAAAAAGTATAATAAGTTACTTAAAAAGCTTATATTTTATTTTAAAAACTATTTTCTATTTATATCTTTTAATAATTTATATCTTATAAAAGGTTTAAACTATATTAACTTTAGTAAATTATTTAACTTTTATTAAGTTTCTTAGAGTTTTTAAAATTAATAATAAAGAATAATAGTTACTCTTTATAACTATATTTAATATATAGTTAATATAGTAGAATTATAGTCCTTTACTTAGTTTCCTTATAAAAATTACTAATAAGCTTACTTTATTACTATTAGTTTAAATAAATCCTTTATTTAATAAATCCTTTAATATTTCTTTTAAAACTAATAGTTTTTTTTAAAATATTCTATAAAGTAGGTTAAAGAGTATAGGAACCTTTTACCTTTAGTTATTTATTTTAAAGTTAATCTTATAATCTATATTAAGCTTATATAGATTTAACTTATTTATCTTTTTTTTATAAAAAGTAGTAATAAGTTATAGAATTTTAATAGAATTTTAACTTTTAGTTCTACTTTAATTTTAAGTTCTTTAATATATAAAGCTTTATTAATATCCTTTATTAATACTATAAATATTACTAATTTTATAGTAGATCTCCTATAGTTTTACTTAATTCTTTTAAAGTATAAGATAAAAGTTAATTCTAATATTAAAGATACCTCTTTTAGTTTTTTAATTTAATTAGTTTTACTTTAAGTATTAATATATAGTATTTAGGTTTTTATCTTTTTAACTTATATTTTCTAAAAGTATAGTATAGAATATACTTAGTTAATAGTTAACTATAGTTTTCTTAATATTATTTAAAAGTCTAGTTTAAAAATAATATAAGTATAAACTAGCTCTTTATAACCTTTAATCTCCTAGTAAAACCTTATAATTCTTATAATTAATATATTAACTAAGTTTAAAGTAGCTTTTTTAATAAGCTTTAGTTAAATTAGCTAGATATATATATTTATTCTTTTAACTATTTACTTATTTATTATAGTATAATACTTATATTCTTTATTTATTAAAGTAGTTTCTTAATTTATAGTATTAATAATAGTAGAAATATATATAGATTTTAGTTTAGTTATTTAAAGTATAGTTACTAAGTAAGTACCTTATTTTAGCTCTAATATTTATCTTTATACTAAAGCTATTCTTTTTCTAAATTAAATATTCTAAAAGCCTCTTCCTATTTATTAGAAAGTTTTAATTTAATAACTAAGGATATACTAACTTATATAGCTAAAGTCTACTCTATTTAATATAATTTTAAAAAGAGTATATATAGATATTCTTTTTAAAAATATTTAAATACTTTATAGTATATATATAGCCCTTTTTAAAAGTAATCCTTTTATATTTCTTTAGAAATCTATTTAACTCTTTAATATTTTTTACTCTTTTAAAGTTATTTTCTACCTTTATTATTATATAAACTATCTCTTCTTATATAATTTATTAATATTAGAGTATTATCTTTTTAATTTAATATATCTCTTTAAATAAAGTTCTTAGTTAAATATTTAAGATTTAAATAAGTAAGGATAAGGGTTATATTAAGTATCTTCTAAGTATACCTTTTCTTATATTCTATAAGGTTCTTAAATTTATTAGTTTATTTAAATCTCTATATTACCTACTAAACTTCCTTAATATATTTATTAAAACTTATAAGTAAGAATATAATAACTAGTTTATCTTTTAAAGTATTTAATATAGCTTTATAAAGTTATATTAAATATAAATTATTATCTTAGCTATAGCTTTTAACTTTTATAAATATACTTTTAAAATCTATAATAAATTCTTTAAAATACTATTCTTCTTTCTATTATAATTATATTAGGTTATTTTAACCCTTATTTTTATAAATAATAGCTAAGAATATTTAGTTTATATAAGTAATTAGTTTCCTTAAATTAAAATCCTTATTAATATCTTTATTTTCTTAATATATATAAATTTTTACTTTTTAAAAGCTTTCTAAATACTTTAATATTCTATACTATACTTTAATATTTCCTTTAATATACTTTATAAAACTATTAACTTTTAGCTTTAAGATTAAAGTAGCTTAGAATTTAATATATTTATTAGGTTTTCTATTCTATTTTAACTAAAAGAAAGCCTTTTATAAAAGCTTTAATAGTACTTTAATAAATTAGATCTTAAGAATTACTCTTAGTTTATTAAAAGTATAAAAGTTTTATATAAAAGCTAGATATTCTTATAGTATTAATATAGTTATAAATAGTAATATTAAGTTTATTAAAGTTATTAGTTAAAAAGCCTTTTAATAAAAAGATTCTTTAAATTCTTATATAGTTTCCTAAAGTATATCTACTACTACTTTTAAAGCTATATATATTACTTACTAAACTATTTTATTAAAAACTCCCTATTTTTTTAAGGAGGTATAGATTACTTTATTAAAACTTTAGTTTCTAACTACTTTCTATAAAAAGTTTAGTTTAAAAGGAGAGAAAATAGATTCTTCTATACTTAGGTTAGCTAATTTCTACTTTTTTAATATAGTTTCTATTCTTTTTACTACTAAAATTAAAGATAAATATATAAAGATCTAACTTAATATAATAGTTATTAAATAAATTAATATACTATAAGGTTATAGCTAAGCTAGGTTAGGTAAAGAAGAAAGGAAAGAGAAAGGAAAGCTAGTTTTATAAGTATAAGACTTTTTTTAAAGTATTTAAAATTAAGTATATAGCTTAATCCTTATATATAGGCTATACCTATTATATTTTAATTATTATAAATAAGTTTATAAAGTATATATATTTTATTCTTTATAAGAAAGTAAGTAATATAAATAAATTTATATATATCTTCTTATAAATAATTATTAATAATTATAGAATACTATAAAAAATTATTTTAAATAAAAGAATAGTATTTATTTTAAACTTTTAATAATTATTTATAAAATAATTTAATTTAAAATTAAAGTTTTTAATAACCTTTTACTTATAAATAAATAAATAAATTAAAAAATTAAATTAAATTTTAAAATAATATTTTTATAGTTATATTAATTATAAATAAAATAATTTAATATAATTACTATTTATAATATAATTTATTTATAATAGTATAAATATAAAAATAATAAAAGTATTATTTTTTTATATTAATTATAACTATAAACTAAAAACTTATAAAAAACTAATTTTTAATTAAAAAGTATAATTAATAATAAAATAAGTAATTAAAATTTAAAACTTATAGAAAAGGTTTTAATAAAAACTACTTTTTATATAAGAATAAATAATAACTTATATTAATAAAAAAAGGTTAAAAGGACTAACTTTAAAGAAAAAAGATAAAGTTTATCTACTTTATAAAAATATTAAAACTAAATAGCCTAGTAATAAACTAAATTATAAAAAGATTAGATTATTTTAAATTTTAAAAAAACTTTTAAATACTAACTTTAAACTTTTACTATTAATAAAAATATAAATCTAGTTAGTTTTTTATATATTACTTTTAAAACTAATATTAGTTAATATATAATTTAAAATATAAGTTAAACTTAATAATAATAAAAAAGAATAGAAAGTTAAAAGAATTTTAAATTTTAAAATATATAATACTAATATTAAATACTTAGTTAAATAGAAAAACTATAATAATAAAGATAATATATAAAGACTTTTTAAGAATTTAATAAACTATTAATAAATACTTTAAGATTATTAATAAGTAATTATAAGGAAAAATCTATATTAATACTTTCTATTATAAAACTTTAGTTAATTACTTTAAAAGCTTTATTAATATAAATTAATAAAGTAAACTTAAATACTTTAATTATAAAGTAATTAATTTTAATCTCTTCTATTCTCTTTATAGTTTTTAATTTATTTAAAAATTATAATTTTTAATAAATTATATTTTAACTTTAAAAAGTTATTTTATAATACTATTACTTTAAATATTTTAAATAGGTTAACTTTTTATTTAACTTCTATTAATATTAAAATAAAAGGTTTTAAATAACTTATAATTATTTTTAAACTAATATTAGCTTACCTTTAATAGCCTTTTTTTATTTAATATAATACTTTTTATTTATAAAGTATTATATTATTAAAATTAGTTAAAAATAATATTAAAAGGAATAAAGAAAGTATAAATTAAAATTTAAAGATAAACTAAAACTACTATAAGATTAACTATAATAAATATAAGTTATATAATAAGAATAATCTTTAGTTATCTTATAGAACTACCTTTAATTACTATATATAAAGTATAATATAGCTTTAAAACCTATTTTATTAATTAATAAAGTAAATACTTAATATTATTCTATCTTATATAAAGTATAAAGTTTAAAAATATATTTTAATATATTATTAGTATAAAGAAGATTATTATAAAGAAAATAAAAACCTAGTTAAAATAAATAATATAAGGAAAGGAACTTACTAAGAATTTTTAAAAATAAAGAAGTATAGAGAAGGGGAATAATATTATAACCTTAATAAAAATAAGAATAATAGTTAATTTTATTTAAAATAGAATTTTATTAAAAGTTAGTATATTAGTTAACTAAATAATATAAGGAACTTAGCTATAGTTATATAAGTAGTTTATTTAAGTTAAATTATTAAAGATTACTAAGTTTTAATAATAAACTTAGTAAGCTAATATTATAAATTACTTTAAATTATTAAAAGAATATAGTAAATTAAGTAAGCTAGTAGTAAACTAGGTTAAAGAACTAGATTATATAGATATACTTATTATTAGTAAATAGTATTAAAATAAAATAACTTTTTAATAGTTAATTTAAATATTTTTCTTAAATAGCTTTTACTAGCTAATAATTATTATACTATTTAAAATATTATTTAAATATTACTTTATTATATATTTTAAATATAAACCTTTTAATCTTTTAATTTATAGGATTTAAAAAGCTTTAATTATTATAATAATAGTATAATATATAATAGTAGATATTTATATATACTTAAATTTAAAATATTTTTAATATTTAAAGTAAGCTTATTATATAAGTTTTCTTTATAGTTATTATTAATAAATATATTTTAAACTAAGTAAAATAATAATTTAAAGTATTTATTAATTAGCTTTATATATATAAATAATATAAAGTAAATAGGTTATATTAGTTTAATTTATTATTATTATATTTATTTAATTACTTACTAATAACTATAAGCTATAACTTTACTATATATATTATATATAATTATATAACTATATAACCTAATCTTTTCTACTTACTTTTATTTTTATATTAATAATCTTTTACTTTATTATTAAATAAGCTTTAAAATCCTTTATTTTTATCTTTTAAAAGTTACTTTATAGTTTTAAAGTTAAATTAAACTTAAACCTTTATTATTTTTTAATTTAGTTTATTATATTAATTTAATTAGCTATAATATTATAAAATAAAAGTATATATTTAAGTAAATATTATTATTAATATTTAATAATATAGTTTATATATAGGTTAATTTATTTTATTAAAAGTAAGTATTATTAAATATTAAATAATATATTTTATATAATTAATTTTATATTAATTTAATTAAACTTTTATTAATATTTATTTACTTTATATAAAGTTTTTAAAAAATATAATACTTATATAATATAATAATACTATTATAAATAAGTAATAATCTTTTTTTAAACTTTAAATTTTAAATTAAATTTATTTTAAATAAGTTTAAGAAAATATAATTTAAAAACTATTTTATATTAAAAAGTAAAAACTAGTTTAAAAAGTATTAAACCTATTTAAAATTAAAAAGTAAATATTAATATAATAT
>JUJX01000462.1:0-20361 GCA_000800745.1 Diaporthe longicolla
TAAAATATTTATATTATATAAAGAATATTTATTTAATTTATAAAATATATTTTATATTTATATATTATATATTTATAAGGGAATAAATATTAATAGTATTTAAAAGAGAATTATAAAATTCTTTTTTAAATAAATTTTTAATCTTTTATTAGTATTATTTTAATTTATAAAAATTTTATAAATATAAAAAAAAATACTATATTAATCTTCGTTTTTAACTAAATTTAACTAAGATTTTTAATTATATAATAATCCTTTATAACTATATATATATAATTTTTTTAAATTTATATATATTATAACTCTACCTTTTATACTAGACTAAAAATAAATAGTATTATTTTTAACTTAAAGATATTCTTATCTTTTAAAAGAAAAAGGGTTTAGTAAAGTAAGATTAGAATAAATAAAGTAAAAGTAAACTACTATACCTATAAATCTATAGTATAGTTTATAAAGACTAAGTATATTCTTAGCTAAAATAAGGCTATAAAGAAAAGGTAAGTTACTTTTTAAAGAAAATATAGATACTATTATTAGCTTAAGTATATATATTTATATCTATAATATCTAAACACTCTATTATTAATAGAAAAGGTATTAATATTACTAAATTTTATTATATAACCTTTATTAAAAATATATAATAAAGAGTTTAAAGCTACTTTTAAAATAAAGCTTATTTAAAATAAAGTAAAGCTAGATCTAGTTAGATTAGTATATATATATAATATAAGATATATATCCCTATATTACTTTACTTAAGTATTATTATTCTAGTATTCTATACTCTACTTCTTTAAAGGCTATAACTAGCTTAAAAAGCTTAAATTCCCCCTACTCCCTCTACTTAAAAGCTAGATACTACCTTTAGATTTTATAACTTTTAAAGATACTTTAGCTTAAGCTTTCTTAAACTAAAAAATATATAAAGAGTATATTAAAGTAGTTATATATAACTATAATTTTAATTTAAGCTAGTAGTATATTAAAAAAGGTAAAGGTTAACTTATAAAGTATTAATATAGGAAGAATAGAAAGTTATAGGTATTATTTAAAAACTTAGATAAGATACCTATAGTAAACTATAAGATAATTAATTATCTACTATTATAAAAGAGAGATTTAATTACTAAGAAGGTTATAAATAATAAATTAGTTATATAAATAGTATAAAAAAAAGTATATATAGTTAAATTATAAAGTTTAGTATATTAATAATAATTAAAATTAGTTTATAAGTAGTTTAAACTATTTTAAATTTATTTTAATTTTAAAAAGAAACCCTATATAAAGAAAGAAATAAAGTAAAGATAGTTATAATAATATTATATTTAATTAAGCTATAAAGGTAAGGGATATATATAAGTATATTATATTTATTATAAATTTTAATAATTAAAATATTAAGAGGATAGGGTAGGAATATTCTTTAAAGGATAACTAGATATTTTAGAAAACTATTTATTTTAATATAGATTACTAGAGGTATTATATATAGAAGGGAGTATTCTTTAATATAGAGTTATAGCTAATAAATATAGATAATACCTTTTATAACTATATTATATTTATAATTAATATAGTTTTTAAATAGATATTAGTTTTTTATAATATATATTTTACTTTATAAGATATTTAAAGGTTAATTAATAATAGTATAATAGCTTCTTTATATTTAAATAACTATATATTTAAATATAGTACCTTTTAATATTAACCTTATAAGTAACTTTATTATTCTATAGTTTTAAAAATAAACTTTTAAAATAAAGTTAATACTAACTAGTATTAATAAAAGTAGAATAAAGAAACCTTATTAGTTTAAAAAAAGAATTTTAAAGGTAATCTTATATACTACCTTTATTATTACTATTTTTATTAAAAGAATTATAAGTAATAAAAGATAATTATATTAAATACTTTAAAACCTTACTATTTATTACTATTTTATTATACTTATACTTTTTATTAAAAGAGCTTTAAATACCTAACTTACTACTTTTTAAAAAAGTAGTTTTTATAAAAGTAATAGGGGTATTCTTAAACTTAATAGTAGTACTAAACTAAATCTTTAGTAATTTAACTATAGTAGCTATTATAAGGTTATTCTTAGCTACCTTAATAGCTATATATAATACTTTTTAAAAAAGTATATTTAAAATAAACTTATTTTTATATATTATTAAGTAAATAATAAATAGTATAATTTTAAACTTTATAATATTATTTATAATTTTATTATAGTATAGTAGTATAATAAATAAGTTAATAGTAAAAAGTAGATTAATAAAAAGGTTATAGAAATATATAAATATATATATAGCTTTTAAAGTAAAGTTATAGATTTTATTAAAATAGATATACTTTTAAATAAAATAGTTAAAAGGTAGGGTTTAAAGAAGTTTAAATACTTTATATAAAGTAACTATCTTATAGAAAGAGTATTATAAGTATAAGGGAAACTATAGTATAATACTAAGCTATTAAACCTTTTTTATAAAAGCTTTATATTTAAAGAAGTTATAGGTTAAGTTATTAATAATAATTATAATCTAAATAACTTCCTTCTTCTACTTTAAATAAATAAGCTAACTAAAGAACTATTTTAAACTATTATAGCTTTAAGATATTTAGACTTAAATTCTAAAGTTATAAAAGTAATAAAGGTTAAAGCTAGCTATACTAACTATAGTATTAAATAGAAGAATATTAATATTAGCTTTAAAGTTATTAAAGTTAATAAAAGCTATAGCTTTTTTAAATATAGTTATACTAGTATAGATAAAGATAGTATTTAAGCTTACTTTTTTATAGATACTATTTAATAACTTAAATTAAATATAGATTAATTAGTAAGGATTAATTAAGTTAGTATTAAATAGTATAAAATATAAAGGTTTAAAGTTAATATTAACTAATATTAACTATAGTTTTCTTAATTAATAAAGGAATAAAGGTTAGTTAGTATTAAATAGTATAAAATAGAAAGAAAGAGAGTTTATATTAACTAGTATTAAATAATTAGATTATTTATAGCTACTCTTATAGTATACTAACTATAACTAATATCCTCTCTTTAAGTTTTACTTAAGTAATATAAAGGTTAAAGATATAGGTATTAATAGGTAAGTGTATAAGAATATAGCTAAGGATAGTTTTATATTTAATAGAAGTAAAGTTATAGATTAAATTATTATATTTAAAGAGTTATAAGTAAATTAAGCTATAGTTACTAATACTTTATATAATAGCTTTAGTATAGTTAAAGCTAAAAGTTAATATACCTTTAGTTTTAAAAGCGCCCTTAATCTATATATAGGTATTTACCTTAGTTCTTTTTATATAGTTAGAGAATTCTTTAAAGTTAGTAAAATTAAAAAGTATAATATCCTCTAATAGCTATAAGATTAGGTCCTCTTTTAGTATAGCTATTATATTAAGTTAGTATATAAAGTTAATATTTAAAATATAAAGTAGCTTAAAGTTAAAGTTACTACCCCTCTCTTTATTATCCTTTTTATTAATAAACTTTTAAATATAGACTTTAATACTATAAAGTAAAGTTATAGTTAAATTTTAAAAACTTATAGCTTTAAATATAACTTATAGGTTTTTAAAGTAGTTATTTATAAATTTATTTATTATAAGCTTTAATTATATATAATATACTATATATATTTTTATATAATAAGGAGGGATACTATTATATAGGCTTATTAACTATAGTATTTTATTAGTATAGTTAAAAAGTTTTAAAATAATATTTATACTTTTATATATACTAATATATCTAAGTATATCTATAATAACCTTATAGCTTTATAAATTATTATTTTCCTTAGTATTAAAAGTCTATTATATTAATAATATAAACTATTATTTCTAGTTATTTAACTTAAAAGCTTTAATTAATTAACCTTTATAATATTTACTTATTTTAGCTATAAGCTTAACTAACCTACCTACTATATTATTATATTTAAAGGTTTTAAAGTTATAATCTAAATTTATATTCTTTTAAAATAAGTTACTAAAGCTATAATAATTAGTTATTTAGTTAATAGTTAAGGTTATAGATATAAAAAGTAAGCTTATAAAGTATTCCTCCTTATTAATATAATTACTATATATAACTTAGATTACTAATTATAATAGTTAGAAAAAGTTAGTTATAAAGTTTTATATAATTTAATATTTATTAATAATAATATACTAGAAGTAGAACTTTTTAAAGAATTTTATAAGCTTAAACTTAGTAATAAACTTATACTTTAAAGCTTATTAATTACCTTACTTATTAATTTAAATAGTCTTACTACTAACTATAATATAATCTTAGATTAATTATATATACTTACCTTTAAAGAAGTTCTAACTACCTTTAAACCCTATATAAGTCTCTTTAAATAAATAGTTATTAGTTTTTATATTATTATTATTATTATTCTTAAACTAGTTATTATCCTTAAATTAATTATCTAATAAGGGAAAGGTAGTCTTAAAAGCCTATTTTTTACCCTCTTAAATATATATAGTACTATAGTAGGGTGTAGGAAAAAGGGGCACGTGAATTTTTAAGTAGGTACCTTATAAAAAAGGTCTTCTCTATATTATTTTTAGCTCTCTTCTAAGAGAAATCAATCACTCCTTTTATTTTTAAGAAAATTTACCTTATTAAGTATTTTAAATCTTAACTATTCTCCCTCTCTCCTTCTTTCTTTAAGGACCTACCTTCTTATTAAACCTTTAAAAGGTTTAGTAGAACGCTCTACCTAAGGTACTTATATACTTTTTAGTAGCTTATTTTTACTAGTAATCTAGCCTAGGCTTAAACTTATTAAAGGTAGTAAAGAGAAATTAATAGTAGAAAGGAAAAGGTATTAGAATAATAACTTAGAGTATATAAAAGTATATAGGAAAAGAGTGAAGTAAAGGTTTATAGCTAAAGTAGAGCTTTATTTTAATTAGCTATTAACTTAAAGTCTTAATTATTCCTAAAACTATAAGAATCTTAGTTATTAAAATAGGGATTATTATTAGTTAAGATACTAAGTTACCTAATAGTAAGAAGTAATTTAATTACTTTTAGTTTAGATTTTAAATTATACTAAGCTATAAAGTAGTTACTAATAAAGATAATAGAGGAGATACCTCTATAAATTCTAATTACCCTATAGTTTAATAAAAGGAAAGCTTAGTAGTTTATTCTACTACTTTATTACTAAAAAGGCTAAGTTATATTAAAGTACCTAGCTAATATATATAGGTAGTAAAGATATTAGATTAGCTAAAATAGATATATATATAGTTAGGGAGAGGTATAATAAGTTAGCTAAGGTATAATCTAAGGTATATATAAGGATTTATTATTACTAATTAAGGAAGATATAAGAGGAATTAATTAAGCTATAGATATAGCTTAGGAACTACTTTTAAAGTATTAATAGGTTAAGAAAGTCTAGTATTAGAGAGGCTTAGCTAATAGGGATAGTAGTATTAATTTAATAATAATAATAATTTAGTAATATATTTAGCTCTAATTAGGATATAAAGGGAGTAATAATTAAGTGTAAGAATAGTATTAGGAAAGGTAAATATTAAAAGTAGTAGACTTAACTTAAAAAGTATATTAGCTTTAATATAAAAGCTAGGTATAGCTTAGTTAAAGGATACTAATAAATTATATATACTTATTATAATATATTATTATATATTAAATAGACTTCTACCCTTTATTCTAATTATTAGATTATATATTATATTAAACTTAAACTTTTTATTAAAAAGAAGCTCTATATAAAATATAATTATAGTAAGGTTAACTAAATTATAGTATTTAGCTTTAACTATTTTAAATCCTCTTAATATAACTAACCTACTTATTAGCTTAGTATAGGATACCTACTTCTCTAAAAGGCTTTCCTTATCTAACTAAAGTTTAGAGTAACTAGCTTTTAAGTATAATAGAAATAGGAAGAAGAATAAGCTAAAAGGTAAATAATATATAAGCTTAATCCCTTCCCTAGTACCTTTAGATAGAGGCTATAGATCTAATTAGATTATATATATACTAATAAAAGCTTAAGGGACTTCCCTTCTAGCTACTAATATAATAGTATTTAACCCTAGTATAAAGCTATAGATATAGCTTTTAGTAGTATTTTTAAAGTTTAATAGGACTAATATTATTAGGTTTCTTAAGAATCTTAAAGATATTACTTACTAATATAAGTATATTAATAAATAAAAGCTTATATTAGTTAAATACTATTATAATAGGCTTATCTTTAGGAGGGAAGTTAAGAAAATTACTATTAGGGTATAGGGTTAGGATATTTAAAAAAGAGAGCTTTTAAACTATTATAAGTCTTTTAATTATACTTTTTTAACTAATCTTATTAAAGTAATTAAAAATATTCTTTAGTTAAACCTAAGGTTAGATTAGAAAGTATAAAAGAGGAAGGTTATTAATTATAACTAAGCTTTAAAGAATAATAATAATAAGAATAGCTTTATAGCTTAGATATTTTATAAAATACTTCTTTTAAAGATTAAGAAATAGTTAATTACTACTATAATTACTTTAAAATTAGTAAAGAGGGTTAAATAAAAGACTTTTAAATAGAAATTAATTAAAGTTTTTAACTATAAAATTATATATAAGAGGTAAAACTAGTACCTAACTATTTATATTTTAAGAATATAAAGGATAAGAGCTAATAATAAATAAGTTATTAAGGAGGCTTTTAAGACTATTTTTAAGTTTAAAGTAAATAATAACCCTACTTCTTTTAAAAAAGATATATAATTAAATTAATTATTTTATAATTCTAATTAGAAGCTAATATAGTTATCTACTATATATAAAGAAAGATAAGATTTAGGTAGAAGGGTTAATAATCTTACTAAATAGCTATAAAAGCTAAGTTTAAATTAAATAAAGATTATTAAGGGAATTAGAAGGCTTAATTTTAATATTATAGTATATTAGATATAAATAGCTTTAAGGAGGTTTAAAAAGGCTAAAGCTTATAATTAGACTAAGGTAAGTCTAAGCTTAACTAGTTTTAAAGCTTTAGGTTTAATAAAGGTACTAGAGGGGTACTAAAATAATAAGGATTATAAAACTAAGGATAATATCCTAAGGTAAGTTACTACTATTAAATATTATAAGGATAGCTTAGTGCTATAATACTATACTTATAGGATAGTTAGCTATAGTGTGTATAGGTGTAATAATATTAAGGAGATTAAATAATATAAACTCCTTTACTACCTAAAATATAAGTACTTTTTATAGTTTTTAAGTATAGAGGATAATTAGAAGAATAGCTTTAACTATATATTAAACTTTAAGTAGGTTAGGAAATACTATAATTAGAATAGCTATAGTATTATATACTATATACTTAATATCCTTAAGTTCCTTTTATTAAAAGGAAGGATAGATCTCTTTTATATAGTAAAATATTAGAATATTATTATTAAGAACTTATACTTTTAAAAGGATCTTTCCTTTAAAACTCTAAAAGTATTATTTTAAAATAAAAGGAGTAATATATACTTAGTATTAGTTAGAGTAATATTTTTAAAGAAGGAGGTATATATAAGGGAGTATATTACTTACTTATTTAATAACTCTTACCCTTTATTATACTTTAATATAGTAAAGTAGAAGTACTATATTAAGGATATAGACTAGAGTGAAATAATATATAACTTAATCCTTATTAAGATTTATTATAGAAGGATATATATTAAGAATAGCTAAAATAACTTTTAAATATAAGAGTCTATTACTATAGTTTTTAATTAAAACTTAAAAAGCTTTTATAAAAACTATTTTAGCTTAGAATCTTAAAAGCTATTAAAGAAAGGTAAGGATAAAATCTAAGTTAGCTTTAATATAATATTACTTAAAGAAAGGACTATATAAACTATACTTAACTTTAGTATTAAAATAATAGCTAAAGATTTACTAAGCTTTAGTAGGATAAGTACTATATTAATTAAGAAGCTTTAAGCTTTTTTAGATAGTATATAAATATTAGATAATCTATTATTTAAGCTAGTACTTAACCTTAATAGTAGGAGAAATTTATTTTCTAGCTTAAGTATTATAAGTATACTTAGTAATAGTATTTAGAATATACTATATTAAAATATAACCTTATTAATTACTTAATATAAAATTAACTTTATAAAAGTTAATAATAAAGACTTAATTAATTAAGGGCTTTATAAATTAGCTTACCTTATAGTATAAGTTAAAACCTATAAAAATACCCTTATACTAACTTTATTAAATATAAAGGTAGAGATAAACCTTCTACTACTCTTCTACTATAGGGAGAATAAGCTATTATTTAACCTATTAAATAATATAAACTCTACTATTTATAATAGTTCTCCTATATTACTAATTAAAGTAACTAAAGACTAGATATATATTAAGTTTAATTAAATATAGTCTATATTCTTTATTATTAATAACTAAGTTAAAAAGGTTATATACTATACTTTTTTAAAGATATTATTCTTTTTAAAAATAAACCTAATATTTAAGTAGTTTAAAGGTTACCTATATACTAATATTATATTTATAAGGGTAAGGGTAAAATATAGTTTAAGAAAGAGGAACTAAAAGTTTTTTTAAGTAGTAACTACTAGAAATTTATTAACTATTAAAAGATAATTTCTAAATATTAGAATAATTATAGTTAATTAAGAGATACCTAATTAAAACTCTAAGGTAGTTAAAAGAATAATTTTACTTTTTAAAGTTAAGAGTAAGCTTAAGGAAGGGGATAAGGTTATTAGCTTACTTACTAATATTAAAGTTAGAATAGTTTATATAGTCTATATATAGGATCTATATAAAGATATTAAATAAACCTATAAATAAGAAGGCCTAATTAAATTAAACTCTTAGTATATTTATAGAGTTTACCTTTAAAGGTAATAGTAATATATAAGGAAGTAATTTAGTAATAGCTCTTTAGCTTTAATAGTAGTAAAGGTAGCCTAGTAGTTCCTAAAGCTTAGGATTAATACTTTATATAAAAGAGTAGGTTAGAAAGTTTACCTTATTAATAACTATCTTTTTAATAAGATAGTTTTAGAAGGTAATATTAATTAGAAACTTATTTATAAAGTTAAAGTTAAAGAGGTAATAGATAAGAATAAAGGGAGTAAATATAACCCTTAGATTTACTTTAAGTTTTTAAATACTAAGAAAGAAAGTTATTTAACCTTTAATTAGCTAAATAAGATATTATTAAATAACTATAAAGGGTTTTTTAAAGAAGAAAAATAGATATTCTAATATATACTATATAATAGAAAAGTAGCTTTAGTATAAGAATAGTTATATATTAATTAATTTAATAAAAATATAGCTTTACTATAAACTATTAAGATAATCCTTTATAAAGCCTATTAAGTAAAGAGTTATTAGATTTTAAAAGTATTATAAAGTATTACTATTTAAATATTTAGGGAAAGGTAGGTAGTAAGGATTATTAAGGAATCTTAAAGCTTATATTAAAACCTTTAGTTCTTAATAAATAAGAAAAATAGAAGATATTACTTAATTAATAGTATTAAAAATACTAATATAGTTATAATTTAAAATACTTTTATACCTCCTACTATAGATAAATTTATAAAAGAATTTATAATATATAAAGTCTTATCCTTACTTAATTTCTTTTTAAACTATAATTAAATTAAGTTTAATAAAAAAAGTAGGGATATAACTATATTTACTATACTTATTAAGTTATTTTAAAATTATAAGCTATTATAAAAAGCTATAAATTTAATAATATAGTTTATAAAGTATATAGTCTAGTTATTCTATAACCTAATTCTAATAGTATATTAATTATATTTAAATAATATTACTATAAAAGGCTTAGAGATAAACTATAATAGTATAGAGGTACTATTATTACTTAGTATTTAGAAGTTTATTATAGAGTATATTAAGAATCTTAATAATATTCTATATAATATAGAGCTTATAGATAGTATAATTAGTATTATAAAGTTTTAATAGTACTAAAAATAGGTTAATCTAGTAGGATACTACTATAGTACTTTTAACTATATACTTATAGAGGAGAAAGTTACTAAGATTAAAGAGTAGCTTTTTTATACCTCTATAATAGAAGTAAGAGAATTTATAGGTCTCTTTAATTACTATTAAATATAGATACTATTCTATAGTATTATAATAAAACCCTTTTTTAACCTCTTTAAGAAAAAAGTTAAATTTAAATAGATAATTAAGTACTAGAAGGTAATAGATACTTTAAAAGCTATATTATTAAATAAGCTATATCTAATTAATATTAACTATAAAGGAGGAGATATAATCCTTATAGTTAATATAAGTTTAATAAAATAGAGAGCTTATTTAATATAAGAGTATAATAGGGTCTAGTTAATAGTATACTATAAAAGTAGAATCTAGATAATAGCTAAGTAAGCTTATAATATAATAAAAAAAGAGTATTAGGTAGTGTTATATATTATTAGATAACTATAGTTCTATATATATAGTATATACTTTATTCTTAAAATAGATTTAAATATCTTTATTTAGTAATTAAAAAAGTTAGCTATTAATATTCTAAAGGTATATATTATATAATAGCTTATAGTAATTAAAATATATAACTTTATTATTTACTATATAAAGGGGTTTAAGAATATAATAGCTAATATTTTATTATATAAACCCTTTAACTTATTAAATAAAACTAATTACTAAATTAAAAGTAATATTAAGGATTAGTATAAGGCTACTTTAAACTAGATATTAGGCCTAGAAGCGCTTAATTAGGTGCCTCTCTTTATAATAGAATATATATAATCTAATAAATCTAAGAATATTACTTAGTATTTAATAGATAGAAACTTTTTTAAAGACCTTTTATACTAAAAGTAAAGGTTATTTAGGAAGAAAGCTATAAGATATACCCTATATAATTAAATTCTTTAGAAGTAATCTAATAAAGGTTTTAATACTTAATATATTATAGATAACCCTAATTAAAAGAGAAAGATTATCTAAGAAACTTATACTTTTTTAAACTACTATAAATAGGATACTACTTATACTTATATTAGAATAATATACTACTAGAAAGGAATATATAGTAATATTAAAGCTACTCTATTAGAGTATCTTTAATATAGTAAATAGGATATAAAGGTTTATAATAATAATATTATTTTAATAATATTAGATTAACTTTTTAATAAAATTTATATAAATATTTAATATCTCTTTAATAATAAAGGATATAATAAGCTATTAAAAGTATATTATAATTTTATAAGATAGGTTAAGGCTAAACTACTAAAGATTAGTAACTCTAAGAAAGTAAAATTATTCTTTATTAATAAAATACTTCTTTATTAAAGACTATCTATAAAGGTAGTAATTAATAAAGGGAGGGAGAATATAGGTAAATTTATATACTACCTATATCTAATTAAAGTATACTAAATCCTATTATCTATATATAACTTTAAAGTAAATAGTATTATAAAGGTTAAGTATTTCTCTATTATTACTACCTTTATAAAAATAATAGATAGGTTCTCTTTATACTAGGTGGAGATATTACCCTATACCCTCTTTACTAATTAGACTAGTGTGTGAAGGTTTTATAAAAGGAGTCCTTTCTATTTCCTATATAAATTTAAGCTAGTTATCTTTATTAAAACTAAAGTACTTACCTAAAGAGTATAGATATAGACTTTAAATATAATACTATAAGAAGTTTTTAATATAAGATTATATTTACTACTTAACTTTTCCTATAATATAGATAAGGTAATTAAATTAGTAGTTATACTTAAAAAGAAAGCTATATCTAGGGATATATATAGAGGATTCTATTATTCTAAGTTTTTAATAATAAATAACCTTATTTTTATTATTAATAAGTAAAGGAAGACTAATTATTTATTATTTTATAAGTTAACTTACTATTAGTTTAAGCTTTACTTTATTTTAGAAATTCTTTTAAATAATATATATAAGCTTAAAATACCTAATAAAGCTTTAGTATAAGGGATATACTTACTAAGAAGGTTAAAAAGATTTATTAATAACTTTAGTATATAGGAGCTATAAGTTATACTACTTTAGGATAATAAAGAGCTATAATATAATAAATATAAGTTTCCTATACTTATATTAATACTCCTATTAAATAATATCCCTAATTAAAATAAAGATATATTCTAAAATTAATCCCCCTTTTAAATATATAATATTTAAGATAATATTACTCTTTATATAGTAAATATAAACTTAAATTTAACTTTATTCTTAGATAATAAAATATATTAAATCTATACCTAAGTCTAGGCTAAAGAAGTAAACCTATAGTACTAAGTATATTAAAATAATTAGTATATTAATATCCTTATATTATAATTAAATAACCTATATTACTAATCTTATAAAGCCTCTTCTATAATATAAAACTATATACTATTACTAGCTACTTATATTATTTATTTAAAAGGAGGGGGAACTAATCCTAACTTACTATTTATTTATAATTAATACTAAAAATTTCTTATACTAATTAAGATATTAGAAAGTAGTTTTAAAGTAATATTTAATTTATTAGGAGTAAAGGGACTAGTATTATAAAAGCTTTACTACCTATACTATTACTCTTCCCTTTTATTTTAAAGAAAATAATTACTTTAGTTATATTTCTAATCTTATATACTTTTAATTACCTATACTATTTCTACTTACTCTTAAACTTATCTAGCCTTTAGTTTTAGTTAATAAGATTAAAGTTTAAACTTAATTACCTTACTAAGTATATTATTTCTAGCTTTATTAAAGTTATATATATAAGTAATATAAGTTAAGGATTTAAGCTTTAAGTTAAGCCTTAGTATATTATTAAAGTTATTCTATTAATTAAAGGTAGTAGAAGTAATATACTTAAATTTAAAGAATTTATTAAAGTTATACTTATAGCCTTTAATCTAGAATATATAATTTATATAAGTATTCTTCTTAAATCCTTAAATAGACTAGTATTTAAAGAAAGGAAGTATTATTAGTATATTAACTATAAAATAATAACCTATATAACTAAGGTAATAGTTATAAAAGGCTTTATTTTAGTAGCTAAAGATAGTAATTAGAAGGAAAGGAGCTTATCTTATATCTTTATTACTATATATAAGTAATATATACTTATTATATAGTAAACTACTAGTCTTTTTAATAAAGATTTTATTAACTTTACTAACTATAAGCTTTTTAATATTTTAAAAAAGGAACTCTATATTTTCTTTAATAAAGAGGGGTTAAAAGAGGGCTTTAATAGTATTTAGATTAAATTATTTATTTAAAAGCTAAATATAGTACTACTAAGAGCTATAGCTTTTAAGTTTATAAATACTAATATCTTTAATAAAAGTATAGTATTAAAGGTTTTTAAATATAAATCCTTTAGAAAGAATACTTTTAAAGTTAAAAGAAGTATATATATTTTAATTAATAAGAGGAATAATAGGTTTACTATTAAAGATTAGTTTTACCTACTTACTAAGCTTTTTAACTAAAGAGCTCTAATAGTTAGTAGCTTCTTAGTTTTTAAATAAAAGTTTAGTATTACTAAAAGTCTATATATAAATAAGTTACTAAAACTCTAAGAGAGGCTCTATTATATTATTTAATTAAAGGAATAATAGGTTAATAATAGACTTTAAAGAAGAAGGTTAGTAAAGAGAGTAAGAAGTAGGGGTTAAAGGAATAGGAGAAGGAGAGGGGTAGTAGGTGTTAGTAGAAGAAGTAGTTTAGGAAGTTTTAATAATAGTAACTTAGTAATTTACTTTTAATTAGAAGTAAAATAACTATTTATAAGAGAAGGATAAATAAGAGAAGGAATAAAAGTAATTTACCTTATTAGTAGTTAGGGAATCTACTAGTAATTTATACTTTTAAAAGAGACCTTTACTTCTATAGTTAATTTCTACTCTCTTCCTTTATATAATAATAATAGTATACTTAATACTAGTAACCTTTCTTAAACCCTATAATTCTAATTAGGATTAAAGAGAGTTAATAGTACTTACTATATTAATACTATTTACTATTAACTTTAACCTTATTAACTTCCTTTAACTACTACCTATTCCCTCTTTAATTATCTATATAGTAAACTATAGGGATATAAGGAATACTATATTACTAACTCTATTTAGATACCTAAGTTACCCTATACTAATTACTTTACTATATATCTTAGTTAAGATAAGTATAATAAGTAGCTTAGGGAAGAAAGGTACTAAGAGGTTATAAGGAAGTTATATAAGCTCTAACTAGAAGGGAAGCTTAAGAGCTAAGTTAGATACTTCTATAGTTAATATATTTAGACTATAATTATTAATTACTAATACTTAAGCTCTAGATATTCCTCTATTATCTATTAAGTAAGGTAAGGCTTTTAATTAGGATACTATCTATATATAACTATTATACCTTCCCTTTTATAATAACTTCTTAGACTTCTATAAAGGTATCTACTTTCTAAATCCTATAGATATTAGAAACTAGATAATATTTAAATATAAGTATAGTACTAATCCTTCTTATAACCCTTTTAAAACTAGAGTTCTTATAAATAGGCTTTAAATCTTTAATATTTAGTTAGAAGAAGAAGTAAAGAGACCTCCCTACTATAATATTAATAGAAGTAACCTAGTATTAGAAAGTAAGGAAGTAGAGTAGCTAGTTTAGAAGTAGTTCCTTAGTATTAATCTTTACCCTAAGCTCTAAGTACCTATAAGAATAACTAACTTTTTTAGTTACTATTAGGGATACCTTCTTCTTAATCTATATAATATTAAAGGTTTAATAGTAGTAAAGGAGAAGCTTAAGAGTAATTAGGTAATAGCTTTACTTTAGTAGTAATTATTTAATTTTATAAATATAGTTTACCTAGCTACTTAGCTTACTAAATATAACTAGCTTATATATAGGTCTCTAAGGTAGAGGAAGTTTATAAAAGATTATTAGTTTATTATCCTCCTATTCTACTATTTTAATTACTAAGCTTTAGTAATTTATAATAGAAAGTAAGCTTATTTAATAGTTATTAATATATATTTAAGTAAGAGGGCTTATAATAGAAACTATTATAATATAGTAGTAGTAGTAAGGTTTTACTTTAATACTATTCTACTTACTAAGAAGGTTTAAAGAAATATATAAGTATTTAAAGTAAATATTACTTTATAGGGCTTTAGTATTAATTATAGATAATATATAGCTAATTATACTATATTCTTCTTCTAGAAGAATTATAGAAAAGATAACTAGAAGTTTAAAAACTAAATAATATTTAACCTATATATTATATACCTTTTAGGAGTATTAAAGGAGGAAGTATTAATATATATTTAGATATTTACTATTTAATTAGAAATAAATAGGACTAAAAAATAGATTTAATAGCTTTATAATTACCCTATTATTATTCTTAGTAAAATAAAAGATCTAAAGAAAACCTATAGCTTTATATTTTAATAGTTTATTATTTAGTATAAGTTTAGTAATATCTCTTAAACTAAAGAGTAATAGTAGTAGCTACTAAGTTAGCTTTTTATTTCTAACCTAATAATATAGTTTTTAAAGATTAATCTATTCTAGCTAACTAATTATTATATATTATATATATAAAGTAAAGCTAAGCTTTTACTAAAGTAGCTTAAAAGTCTTATAATAAATAATAGGTTAAATACTATATAGTCTAAAAGTATTACTCTTTATAAAAAAAAGCTAGTAGTTTTAAAGTTAGATAGGAACTAGTTACTACCTTCTTTAGGTAATTAGAATAAAGGAGAGGTTTAAAGGGAGGAGTTAGGAAATATTAAGTTAAATAAGGACTAAATATAAGAAATTAAAGAGTATAATAAACTTAACTAAAAATAGGTTTACTATATATTAGTATATTATTAGGTTTCTATACTAGTTATCTTAAAGAGTTATACTATATAGCTAAAGGTAGTAGAGGAGAAGAAGAAGGAGATAGAGCTTATAGGTAGTGAGGAGTAAGCTAGTGCTTAGAATACTAGGGCTAAGAAGTATAGGTAGAGAGGTTAAGGAAAGGTTATTCTAATTAGAGGTTACTATAGCTATCTAGTAAGCTATTATATCTAAATATAATAGCTTAAAGAAGGGTATATAGTAAGGTATAGGAAAAAGGGGTATATAAATTTTTAGGTAAGTATTCTATAAAAAAGGTCTTCTTTATATTATTTTTAGCTCTCTTCTAAGAGAAATTAATTACTCCTTTTATTCTTAAGAAAATTTATTTTATTAGGTATTTTAAATCTTAACTATTCTCCCTCTTTCCTTCTTTCTCTAAAGACTTACCTTCTTATTAGACCTTTAAAAAGTCTAGTAGAACGCTCTACCTAAAGTACTTATATACTTTTTAGTAGCTTATTTTTAATACTATTAATTATCTATTTTTATAATTTAGTAATAGTACTTTTATAGAGAGCTAGCTTACTATTATATATATTAAACTTTTAAAAGCTATATAAGTAAAGCTTTTCTTTTAGCTTTAAAAATATAACTACCTAGTTTCTTTTAAATAAATAGTAAGTAGTTATATTATATAAAGCTAACTAAATCTTATAAGTATTTTATTTAATATTAAAATTAGTTTTTATTAAAAAGGAAAGGGTATTTAGTAAAAAGTTAGTATTAGATAGTATAAAGGAGGATATAAATAAATAAAGCTAGTTAATACTATTTAATATTAATAGTTAAAGAGCCTATACTTATTTTAATAATATTTTACTATACTATAATATATTTTATCTTTATAATAAGCTATTTAGTAGTTATTATAGATATATTAAAGGTTAAGTTATAGCTAATATTACTTTTAGAACTATAGTAAATATATAAGTAAAAAGTATTAATAAGGAAATACTTTAAGATTTTATTAAAGTACTACTTAATTATACTTATTAATATAAAAATTAAAGTTAGTATTATTAATAATAAGCTTATTATAATAGTATTATTTAATTTAAATAAGTTATATTTAGTTAGTTATTTTAAATACTAATTAAATACTAACTTTTACTCTATAAAAAAGACTATTATCTTACTAATACTAACTTTATTAGCTAAGAGAACGCCTTTTATTAAGCTAGTAATTATTTTATTTATAATAATAATATCTATATAGTATTAGTAAGTAGTATTAAATAACTAAAAGTGTTATATAAAGATAAAAGCTAGGAGAGAGTTAGTATTATTTAGTACTAAATTACCTATTAGGCTTTTAAAGCTAGATTAGCACTAAATAGTACTAACTCTTTTACCTAAACTTACTAACTACCTATTTAAACTTAAAGTAATAACTATTAAGGTTTATAAAGCTACTATTATTAGTATTAAAGTAGTTAATATATATATTAATAATTATAATATCTTTTTTAAAATTTAGTTAATATATTTATAAGTATTTAAATACCTTTATATAAAATATATTAATAGGTAACTATATTAGTATAAAGGTAAAAGTAGTATAATATTATTTAATATTATTTTAATATTACTTTATAGTAATCTAGCTATTAACTAATAAGCTCCCCTTTATAATTATATAGTATATTATTTTAATATCCTATTTTATTTATACTATATATACTTTAATACTCTAGGTTTATAAAAGTAACTATTTAAACTAAGTAAAAATATTACTTTACTTAAACTTAGTAATAATAAGCTATTTAAATAGGCTATATATATATAGTTTTTTAATTATAGCTTTTACTATTTTATAGTTAATTAAAAGTAGCTCTTTAATAATATCTAACTTATAGTAACTATATTTTAATTTCTTATTATAAATAGTATTAGATAGGGTATTATATTTAAATATATAAAATATAAATATTATATATTACTATAACTTCTTATCTACTTAGTTAAAGTTAGTTAAGTTTAGTAATAGCTTTCTTTTAACTTTAGCTAAAGCTTATACTTTCTTATACTTAGCTTAAATATTAAGTACTCTTTAACTTATAAATATTACTATTTATTATATAATATTTATTAAAATAAAATTATTATTTTTAAACTTATTATTAGTAATAAAATATTTATACTTTATATTATTTACTTTAATATAATTCTTTATATTATTATTATTATATTAAAAGATTTTTAAACTATTAATTAAACTTTTTTTAATATTAGTATATAAGGTTTTCTTTCTTACTTTTAAATATTAGTTATAATATATAATACTATAAAATAAATTATTCTTTAAAAAGTTATAAAGCTACTATAAGTTTATATTTTTTAACTTATATTATTTAAACTTAGTATTATTTTTATAAATCTTTTAAAAATAGTATACTAGGTATTTTAAAATAGCTATATTAAGTATTATATTTTAATTAATAGTTATTATTAAATCTTTTCTAATATTACTATTATAAATAAAATAAATTAATATAGAAAGGTTATTAAATATAGTTTTAAAGATAACTTACTATTATAAATCTTTATAGCTTTTAATAAGCTCTATTAATTATATTTTAATACTAAAAGCTATAGTTAAAAAATTTTAAAATTTAACTACTATTATATAGTATAATAGTTTAAAGTAGTTTATAGTTATATTATAGTTAATATAGCTTTAAAGCTTAGTACTTTAATATAAAGTTTTAAGTATTAAGTTATATATTAAAAAGTTAGTACTAAGTAATATAAAGTCTTATATAATAAATATTAAAACTTATATTCTTAGTATAATTTATTTATAAAAGTAATATAAAGGGTATAATAAGAGGTTAGTATTAAATAGTATTAATATATTAAACTTATATATTATATAGTCTATTATTAATATTATTATCTATTAAAGTAATAAAAGTTAAGCTAGAATATTTATATTAACTAATATTAACTTTATTTAAAAAATATAATATTTAGCTTTCTTACTTAAATATTAAATATATTTATAAATATACTTAATTTTATTAGTTTTTAGGATTTTTATAAAGATTTTATATAGTAGCTTTTTAGCTTTAAGTAAGTAAAAAAAAGTAATTTTCTTATATATTTTACTAATAAAGTTTAAAATAACTACTTTCTCCTCCTTAATAAGCTTATAAGTTTTAAATATAATAAAATATAGCTCTTTAAGTTCCTTAAACTACTATATTAGGTAAAAAGCTTTCCTATTAATACTTATAACTTTATAAAATAAGAGATAGCTATAGTTTATAGGTATATTCTAATTAAAGTATTTTATATTTTACTATACTAATTTTACTTTAAGATTATTACTAAAGGTTTTTAAGAAGTTTTAAAGGTTTAGAATAGATAAAAGTATCTCTATATCTTTACTTACTTTAAAATACTTTTTTAAAAAGACTAGCTTTAGATCTTTTAAAGTAAATATAGTAAGCTTAGTAAACTTAATAAATATAGTAGCCCTTTTATCTTAAACCTAAGTAATACTAAAAGTATTAGCTATCTCTTTATTAGTCTTTATTAAAAAGGTAGGTAGTAATCTATTTTTATTTAAACTAAAAGGCTTCTTAATACTTATTATAGTAGCTACTCTCTTTTTATTAGCTTTTCTAATTACTACTCTCTTTCTTATAACTTCCTATTTTACTTCCTTAGTCTTTTTCTTTAATATTATAATACTATACCTTCTTTTTTATTAATCTTACTAAATAAATAATAAATATATTTATTAAGATTTCTAAACTTATAAACTTAATATTAAATAATATAAAAAAATAGTTTAATATTTAATAGATAATAGTAAAGCTTTTAATAGTAAGTAAGAGAGGAAAAGAGAGAAAGGGGAGAGAAAAGAATTTAAAATAAAAAGAAGGTAAGGTTTAAATAGTTTTAGAAATTCTACTACTCTAATAAATAGTTTTTTACTATCTTCTCTTTTAAAACTAATACTCTTAAATTATATAACTAAGTTACTTTATAATAAATAATATACTTATTAAAACTTATTATATATTTAATATATATATAATAAATATAAATAAGTAAAAATTATTTAATACTTTAAATAATAAAGTTATATACTTTATAATAGGAAAGCTTCTTACTCTTTTAAATAGTATAAAACTTTCTATATATAGCCTTACCTATTACCTTATACTAAGTAAGTTAAAAGCTTAATAGGTAGGCTAAAAGCTAGTTAATATAGGTAAAGTTATAATATATATAAATATATATATATATAAATTTAAAAAAATTATATATATATATATATATATAGTTATAAAAGATTATTATATAAT